>CAKALG010015744.1:0-24428 GCA_916700815.1 Helicolenus hilgendorfi | reverse complement strand
CCCCAACCCGTACCCAGACGAAACCATGATGGAAACCCAACTCAACTCCTGCGACCCAGAGCAGCCTCTAGTCTGACCTGCCTCACCCCAAAACATGACCCAACCTGAACGTCAGGTGCCAAATAATGAATCTCTTCATGTCCCGACCTCTGACCTGGTTCAGGAGCGAACACAGACTTAGTCCTCCTGTTCCTGAGCAACCTCTCAGCTTCAAAGGGCATGATTAGGAATTCTAGTGTATATCTTGTTGGGCTATAACACGCAGAATGGTTATCTCTCTGTATATATATATTGTATTATTGTTTGTCTGGTGCTACAGTATTTGCTGCTGTATAGCACAGAGGGATCAGTTTATTACTGCAGCCCTCTCACAGTGATCATTCCAGTCTGTCTGAGAACGTTTTTACATTTTGTCCTCAAGTTTAACCCTTTCTTGAAAAAAAAAGAAAAGTGTTTTGGACTGTAACTATATGCTGTATTCCTCTTTAGATAGAGACAGCACAGCTGCCGTGCTATTTGAAACTGCTTAATTTAAGACAATGTAAATACCTTAAAGGGGCACTCCACTGATAACAAAATAACCCTAGTGATGTCATAGTGATGTCATAGTGATGTCATTAGGGTTATTTGAGCTTGGGCTTGGAATCTGCACATTTTTAACTGAAAACCTGCGTTGCAAACTGAGGGCAAGATGCGGGTATTTACCAGGCGAGCAGGTTCTATCGGAAAGATACAGTTTGCTGCATTATGGGAAATGTAGTGTCCAGTGTTTTTGGAGCTTGCCCCAAAAAACCTGGACTAAAATTTGTGATATAGCTGCCTCTGCTGCTTCAATTCTGACCCGCCGTGATGTACAGTAAATGAGTAGTTTAGTTAAATATGTTGACAGCAGTTTAAAGAATGAAGGTTCACACTCACATCAGTGTTAGAAAATTGAACTTTTAACCATCAAATCCGTGTTATTGATTGAGCTAAGGGTGAGCTGAAACATTATGGATGTCAAGTCATACCCAGACTTATTGAACCCATTCACAAAGCTCTCCCATTATACTGGCACAAGCCTTCGTTTCCTGTGTAAACTGTGACTGATGTAAAATAATATCATGGGTGTTGAAGACAACCAGACTGAGGAATGTCGAGGAGAAATTTCATCTGGATCTAACAGGTGAAACTTGGTAAAGCAGTATTTATGAGAAGGACGTATTTTCTACATTTATGTGAAATGCCAAAAAAAAAGGGAAAAAAATCATACCAGGGTTAGATGATGACTCGGAGGGTCTTCTTCGGACGTGTGCACATTGCTGAGGTTTGCTTACGACCACAAACTTCTCTTTCAAATCTCAGCACTGGAAACTAGACATCCGAGAAGAAGACACCTTTGGAGATCAGTGAGTCTGTAGTTTTAAACAGCCGTTAGTACAGAAAATGTCAACGAAAATGAACTCATGACTAAAGCATCATGAGTTCAGTTGCTTGCATGAAATTGCATTTATTGCCCATGTGGTTTTGTTTACTTTTTTTGGTGAGAATTCAGTGTTTAATCGGGTGTTTCTTTTTCTTCATAAACTTTCATTGTCGGGCTGTTGAGGAGGCGACGCGCCGTAATACTGATTCTCTTGTCACTTTGTAAAGCGGAGCCTCTTCAACAGCCTCCTGCAGGAAGTTTCAACATCGTACTGGTCGAAGTGAAGGTGTAGACCATCGGAAACATTCACTGTTTTTGGATAAAATTGCCTGATTTGTTTCCGACAAATGACCATTTGAAAATTCTGTTTTAATTTTGATTAATGAGGGCTTCTTTTTCAGACAAATCCCTCGTACCACCTCACAGTATCTCTGTCTTTCTGCAGTTATTGTCTCTGGTGGCATTTGCTCTCTTTATGCTTGAAAACAAGCACATTGAGATGGATGTTACTTTCAGAGAGGGGCTTTTAACTCGGGGCTAATTCTCTCATTCCAAAGACCAATTAATCGACTCCTCACTGAGTTTTTTTGCACGGCCGTATCTGTTTGCAAAAGGCTGAGTTAGCTTTGCAACCGATGTCACTGCAGATGTTTCTTTTGGTCCGACTACCCTCTGAATCCCTACGTTCAACTCTACTTTGTGTCTCCAAAAGTGCCTTTAAGCACAAAACAAGTATTTTGACTTCTGTTGATGATTTCAAAGAAAAAAAGAGATTTGTCTTTTTAATTTCCAAACGAAACTGCAAAGTAAAGAAAAGGGTTGAACAAAGTGCTTTTATGATGCTTAAGACAAAATCAGTATTTTAAACCTGGAGGCCTTCAAAGTACTTTAACTTGTCTTTGCTAAAGATGAGCAGAACATACGACCGATTAGTGTTTTTAATAAAACAGTGCTACAGTATATTAACTCAGTCAATGTACAGTACACTATATCACATGCACACAAAAATAATTATCTTTTAGTTTCTTATGTTACCGACACATCCTTTATTTTTCTCAAAAGCAGAACAATGAAAAAATTACTGAACTGTAAAATGTCTTATGTACCTGAACCGCAAGAGACTTTTCTTTATGATATATGAGACCTCTATTCTAAATTTCCACTAAATGTGCAATCTGGATTTCTTATTTCTGTAAGGACAGAAATAATGTTGTCGACTGCAAATGTCTGAAGTGTCTTTAAAGACAAACTGGAACTGAAAAATTCCAAAACAACAACAAATGAGTGAATTCGTTGATTAACAGATATTTGCTGTTTCTTTCTGAATACACATTATTTATGACTGATAATAATAGAAAATCACATCTGCTCAGTTCAGTATTATACTGTAGTTACATATTGAGTTTTTCCTTCTCATCAGCTGTTTGAAGTTTCACATTAAACATTGTTTTGGTAATTTGCAGGTAAAAACAAAAACATCAAGTATGGAGTCCCGAAACTGACAAATTGTTGTTAAATAATAATTATTATTTGAAGAATGACAGAACAACAAAATAAATCAAGAATACATGTATTTTATCAACTGATTGGTGCTGAAGGAAATATAAGCGTTTTGCTATTTATGCCAATTGATTAGAAGTTAAAGTAAAAGCATGAAACTTCATATTTCTTTTTACTTAACATTTTAATTTCATTTATTAATGTATTCAGTTATATGTTTGGCTTGTCTGATCCTGTTTTAGAAAAACATGAGGCCAGATTACTCTCAATTTAATTTACATTTTTTCATTATTCATTTAACTGTTTTCTTATATTTTCTGGAAAAAAAATCACTACTTGATTGTTGTATGTCCAGTTCTCATGGAATTGTATATTTTCAAATTTCCATTTTTTGAGTTTTAAGAACCTCTTGTTCATGTTAATCCCTTTTTTTCTATCTCATGTCACATATTTTTTTCAACAGTAATTTAGTGACTGTATTTAAGTGTGTATCATGTTCTAAATAGACAATTACATATAGTAACTGAATAACATGTAATTAACTTACAGCCTCATTTTAAACATAGTGAGTCCTCAACCTAAAGTTTAGAACAGGGCTAAATTTGGTTTAAAATAAAGAAATTATTATTATTATTTTTTTCATCTCTAGATTATATATAACTTGTTTCAACATCATTTCCGTCATTATATTGCAATGTCCAAAAGAGTCTTACTAGAAATATAGTTACTCAAATTAAATTTTGTCCAGTTTTACTCTAAATCTCGAGATGTCTTGGTCTATCAGGGCCTTAAGACGTAAATCTTAAAAAATCACAAATCACATATATGGTTTCATTTTTTTTAAAAAAGGCTCAGTAATTTCTTAAAACAGCTGGCCACTTTAATTATTAGCAATTGTTACTCAAATGGTGCATTTTCTGGGGGCCTATTTTCAGCGGCGGATGAATCCACATTTGGGTGTATTTGGGATTGAGTCAAAATAAACTACAGTGTGTGTTCATGGTTATGATGGAACATGTCACCCTGTGCAACAGTGTGGCTCATTGATGTGTTTAGAACAGTTGTTGGACAAAAATAGATAAAATGTGTATTAATCCACCACTGAAAACAGACCCCAACAAATGGACTATTCATTCATGAGTAACATTTGTTGAAAACTATGTTTTAAGAAATTACAGAGCATTTCTTTTTTTTAGATGAAGCTACATATTTGTGAGTAAATTAAAAAAAATATCACTTCTTGTGGGAACCAATGGGCTTGAAGCTGAGTGCCACAGACAGGGACGTACCTCAATGTCCTCAATGGTAAAGGTTAGAACAGGGATAAATTTGGTTTAAAAGTTGTTTTGTTTTTGTTTTACGTCTAGATCACATATAACTCTTGTTTCATTTCAGTCATTATATTGCAATGTCCAAAAGATTCTTACTAGACACTGAAATATAGTTACTAAAATGAAATTTTGTCCAGTTTTTCTCTAAATGTGGACACGTCTTGACCTGCAAATTACCAAATCCATTCTTTCTGGGAGTCCAGACCACAGAAAGGCAAAGAGAGAAAAGAAGGGCTGACCGGAAACTGTATTGTCCTGTTGTTCTGCAGTGTGTATAGTCAGTGTGACCTGCAATAATAACAGTGCAGATCCAACAGCAGCCATAGGGGGGTCCTGTTTCATCTTCGGATGGCTGGGGTAAGGGCTGGACAATCACCACCTCTGCTCTGGTTCAGTTGAATGTTCAGTTCGAGTTCATCGCAGACATTATGACAATCTCACCGGGTCATGAACCTAATTTTGTTGATGTATTTATGAATTATTTCCTTTAGTGTTAATATGGGAGTTGGAGCCTTATATTGCCAGTACTATGTTGATGTCAGACAAAGATGTTGCTATTATTATAAGGATAAATATTCATTTGAACCTGTTGTTTTGAACTAGTTAGTTGAAGTGTTTGAAAGGTGTGTAGCCAACCTTTGTGACTAAATAAACTGCAGTTTCAATGTGCGAGACAGAAACAAGCTGCCGACGTTGTACCTTGTAAATGGAGTTTTCTGTGGTTCAAAGTGAATAACTGTCATTTAAAAACTTAGCGCTGTGATTGTTTTCATATATTCTTTTTTAAATTATTTTTCTTAATGGTGATCGTGTTTGCTAAAAGTATAAAGCCTCCTGTAATGCCTCTGTACTCTTTAATAGGCTGATGCATGCTTGTTAAATCGTTTTGATCTCATTTGACCAGCAGATGTAATCACAAGGGAGGGTCGTGCTTTCAGGCCATTAAGGGAATCGGAGCTGCATGCTTGTTTTCGAATGGACGAGGCAATTAATAAGCTGAATATTGGGTTTCAACTGTGAACGATTTATCGAAATTGTAGCTCTAGTCCCATC
Source organism: Helicolenus hilgendorfi (assembly GCA_916700815.1). Taxonomy (NCBI): domain Eukaryota; kingdom Metazoa; phylum Chordata; class Actinopteri; order Perciformes; family Sebastidae; genus Helicolenus; species Helicolenus hilgendorfi. The sequence goes on along the minus strand of CAKALG010015744.1, from coordinate 19,139 downwards.
AGGACCCATCGAATGCTTTTCCTTTGAATGTTCATTTTTGAAGACATGAGGAAAAGTAAAGTGCCATAAAAACTGCGATTTTGTTCTTATTGATTTTTTTTACTGCATAGCATGACAAGAAGTTTCAAATGTTTTTCCTTTTTAGCTTTTTGATGGTGGTTATCTTATTGAATTGCTTCTTGAATCAGTTCGAGGTGAAGAACGGGGCTCAGCGGTTCGTGTACTGATGGCTGAATGTAAAAGTAACTTAAAGCACTCTGCTGTGAGCCTGCTTCTGTCTGCTTATGAGCTCTTCTTTTTTATTTCATTTGATCTCTTTCACTGCACAGTGCACCATTTTATCTTGTCTTGGTGTGCACATTAGAAGGGTTTTTTTGTACATTATGGAAGTATCGACAATAAATGTTTTTAACTTGTTGGCTCAATGTTGTTGTGTGTGGTAAATACGTATTCTGGCTTAAAGGAAAAGACATTCATGTAGTAAACCGGAACCTGTGAAAGAAACATCCACATCACTTTCTCGAGTAAGAAAAGAGAAATAGCACTATAATATATGGATGTAATCTAAAAAGCAAAGTCCGGACACGACATGAAAAGCTTTCTTTCAAAAACACCACATCAAAACATGCTCAGTCGATATCGTCCTTCACTTCTTCGCTGCACGAAAAATTGGATGAAAGCTTTGTTTTTCGTCATTTAAGCGCGATGCTCATCACGTCTTGAATCTGACACAACACAGAAGCACATCTGTTATGCTGCACAGCAAAGACTCAAGAACATGGTATAGTATCACAATCTTAAATATAGCATTTTGTTACACAGATTTTGAATGCAAACCTACTGTAGGTTTAATCCACCTGAACTGCAGAGAAATAGTGAGTTATAATGTATGATAAAGGCACTGTAGCGGTCAGTAGCTGAGTAATATTTCCTTCCATGAATAATACTGTATACCCATGTATGTGTACTAACATACCTGCTAGCTGTCTACCAAGTCAAAACACAGAAAAATCTATAAATTCAAAGCATAGATACACAAACACTGTGCGCCATCAACTTGAAAACAGCTCATCTAGTCTCCCATAATTGATTTCTCAGAGGAAACAGGTTCCAGATAAGCATTAGCACAGCACAGCAATCAGTAACTGGGCATCACTAAACCTATGCTAACAAACAGGGAAATATACAGCATAACTTCCTCCACATTTTGCAATATCACAGCATATAAGAATAAAAGTAACTTGCACATATGAAACTAAAAATATGTTAAATATAAATACCATTTATCTATTTCAAAGTATGTTGTTAAATCCCTTTTTATCTAGTTTTTTTTTTTTTTTTTTTTACAGTAACAAGGTAATTTAAAGTGGTTTATAAATCTGTTAGAGGAACTGTACCATTGTCATAAAATACATAAATTCTAGTTGAGGTCTATTTACATTCACACAAAGACATAAAAACAACAATCCGACAAATAAATAGCTTTTACAGTCTAGTGCTCCAGATGTGCGCTAGTGCACTGTGCAACATGTTGCATGCAGAGCCACTGATGGCAATACGGGCGCGTTCCATTGAACGGAGAGAGTTTCATTTTATACGAATTGTTATTTTGTACCTATACTGCCCAACATTCAAGAGACCAGTGGTGTTGAAGTAAGAGCAAGAATAACATGAACGTCAAAACTCGTAATGAATGGAACAAATCCTTCAGGTGACAGTATAACAAAATGAATCGAGGAGCATTAAGTGCATGGGTAGTGATTAAAGTTTTTTGTACTGGCTGCTCATAAAGAACAATAAATGCCTGAAAATTTAGCCTACAGGTGTCACAGGGGTAAAGGAAGATAGTTTAGACTGGTCTGTAATGTAAAGTGGAGACTCGCCACTAATTCATTTGTATATGAATGGCTTAGCATATGAAAATACGAGCAAAAATAACACAAACACCACATTTTATGACAAAAAAGACCAGTAGAGACTTGAGGAACACCACTAATTTCTCTTTTTGGTTGTAGCAGGCTCAATTTTAAAGCTAGAGTGATGATAATATCATCATATGGAACTAGAAAACCTGAGGGGTCTACTAAATAACGCTCCAAACTTGCACTAAATTTTGGGGAGGAAAAACTGGCACGGCCATTTTCAAAGGGGTCCCTTGACCTCTAACCTCCAGATATGTGAATGAAAATGGGTTCTATGGGTACCCACGAGTCTCCCCTTTACAGACATGCCCACTTTATAATAATCACGTGACATTTTTGGCAAGTCATAGTCAAGTCAGCACACTGACAGCTGTTGTTGCCTGTTGTGCTGCAGTTTGCCATGTTATAATTTGAGCATATTTTTTTATGCTAAATGGAGTACCTTTGAGGGTTTTTTGACAATATTTGTCATTGTTTTGTGTTTGTAATTGATTTCCTATAATAAATATATACATACATTTGCATAAAACAAGCATATGTGCCCACTCCCATGTTGATAAGAGTATTAAATACTTGACAAATCTCCCTTTAAGGTACATTTTGAAGAGATAAAAACTGTGCGATTAATTTACGATTAATCGCAATTAAATATTTTAATCTATATCTACTTTAATATATATATACTGTATATATTAAAGGACACTGTTGAGGCCACATTTATTGTGTACTTGTTATCGGTGCTTTTGTAAAAGGGTAGAAAGTATTTGCTGGATGTGAGTAAGATGTGGAGGAGGGGCCCCAAAGCTAAATCTTGTCTATGATAAACACGAAAGGCAACAGAAGATGTGACCTCACTGTCCGCCCATACTAAAGCCTGTAACTTTGAAAATAATGAATATCAAGGGGGGAAGTTTAATGTGAATGGTGTGGGATATTGTGAACAAAAATGAGACTGAAGTAGACAAGTTAACATGTAAATTACGCTGCCCATGTGGGATTCTGCAGATAATTTGTACCGTACAAAGTTAGGAGGTACCTAACGTTCAACAATCAGGATCTGTGGTTTGGTCACCTGCTCAGGACGTCGTCAAAATGACAAACATGAACGGCAGCCAGTGAATGTTCCTCAGACGGTGGAGACGTTGCTGGGTGTGAGGGCGTGTGTCTCTGAGGCCGGCTGGTCTTTAGGGCTGGATTTGTCCAGGACGGAGATCTGAGTGACCGTGCTGCTCTCAGTGAACAACGTACGCCGTCGTTTACTGTAGCTCAGGTAACTCTGAGTCTGCCACCCCCAAAACCTCTTCTTCAGTTCAGCTTGCACCTGAACACACACACACACACACACACACACACACACACACACACACACACACACACACACACACACACACACACACACACACACACACACACACACCAACATCAGCTCCAGAGACCAGATCGAATTATGTTCTTGTCTGAAAGGTACATTATTGGTCTGAACTGGACTTTTCCCCTCCATGTCTATAAAAAAAAACATACTAGTAGATTTGTAGATTTCAGCCCATTAAAATACAGAAAGATACTCTCTCACTTTCCAAAACGTACCATAGATGTTTAGCTCGATTTCCCCTCGTCAGTGACATATAAAAAAACTATATTTCTTTTGTTTTCTTCCCTTTTTTTTCATCCCATTAGCTACAGATAGATGCTTTCTGACTTTCCAAAACATACCATTTTGTCAGTTACATATAAAAATCTAAATTTCTTTTTTTTTTTTTTTAATAAGAAAAGGAATTATTTCCGTGCACACCCACAAAGGTGTTCACTTGTTTAGCCTGATTAGATGTCTTCTCTTTCAACCTGATGAGGAATCTAATCAACCAGACACAGTGAAATCCCCTGTGTGGGTGTGCAGGGCCTTCAGAAAGGTTGCTTTTAAGTAGCCGGACATCACAGCGTCCTTAACTTTGAATTTTGAATTTTGAATTTTTTGATTATTTTGGCTGTGTTAATGCATATGGCATAAATTTGGCCTGGGTTTTTTTTCTTTACGAATTTTGGAAGTTCAACCTCAGCTCTTGTGTAGCAGCAAAATACAGACAGACCCCTAAGGACAAAAAAGTCCCCATTAAAACCCATTAAATCCACAAGTTTTGATCCCACTGACATTACAGCATAAAATCATGTATTCTACAGTATGACATCTGGCTTTTAATCAAGAGCTCTGGCATCAAAATCATGATTTTTACTCTTTTCCACCAGATAGGCCCTTTTCACAGCAGCCGTTCTGACATTTCATTGCAGGGTAAACGCAGGTGTAATTAATAACCTTGATTATAACCCTGTTCCACTGAGGTGTTTCAGGGTCCAGGTATTGTGCATGCTGGCTCACTAGAATGGCTGTGAGACAACAAAAAAAACAGGACCATAATGAATTTTATCAATTACACCTGTGTTTACCCTGCAATTACATGTCAAAATGTCTGCTGTGGAAAGGGTCTGTTGAGCTATTTTCTTGTGTTTGCTCTATGGGGAAAATACAAATACAATGAAACAATTCCTGGTTTCCTGCACAAAAAAGTAAAAATGCATCAAAATCAACATTGTTGCTATTGTCATTGACATATCCCAGACTGTGATTGATTTTTTTTTCATTCAAAAATAGTGGCATTATGTAAACAAACTGGCATTTGAAGGGTTAAAAGTGGCAAATGTAGTGCAGTATTTAGGCCTACTTACCTCGCCATTCAAGAAACAGTAGAGCAGGGCCACAACGAATCCCTTCAGAGCAGAAAAATAATATCCCAAACTGTTAGATATTAAATATTAAAAAATGTAGTGTACATTCTGAACAAACTGGTCTGACACTGAGTCGTGAAAAAGGTTTATATATTTAACATACCTATTTAATCTTAATCTCCTTACTTTAATTTGTATTTGTGTTGTGTGTTTTACCTGAAAGGATCCCAGGCCGAGCTCTATGAAGATTCGGGCCTCTGCTCCCGTGTTTTCAGGCAGGAAGGCGAACACCATGTAGTGCATCCCAAACAGAGGGATGAGGAGCAGGGTGGATTTGGCCAGCCTCCTGCACACATTGTAAAAAATAAAAGACCCATACAGTCAGTGTCTGCAGGCCATGTGTTTGTATGTGTTTGTCCATGTCGTCATGTGGAGGGATATTTATTCTCCTCTCACTTGAAGTGACTGGTGTCGTTGCCACCGACGCCTGGAGATGTCAGCTTCTGGACAAGAATACGGATCACATTGATGAAGATGATGAAGTTCACCTATACATGGAGCAAACGAAGAGACGTCAAGGAAAAAGTGAAGGAACCACCACAGTATTTGTGTCACAACTGCAGCTTTTTTTTTATTTTGAAACCTGCAGTGACTGTGGTACAGGGGAATTTACTGTTCCAAATTAAGGAGAACAAGTGGGAGATTTAAAAATAGTTAGAATAACATAGATTTTAATAACATCAGGTCCCTACTGGAACATGTGCCCAAGAGGGTTTAATAGGTCTACTGATCAATGCCTGAGTACCGCATTCCAGTGAGTGGCCCTAATGGAGCCGCTTAATGGAGAATGTCTTCAGGACTAATAAAGCCGCCTACACATGATCAGCGGTAAAGTCGCTCTGCGCTGGCTGTGCCATTGTTTTCCTAGGGAGAGAGCAGTGCCCTCCGACATGGAGGGGGGTGTGAACATGTGTATTGGAGGAAGAATGCAGCCCCCCAGTCTTGCCCGGACTGAAATAAAACTTTTATGGAAGCAGAAAGCTCTGTAACTCAAACAAACAATACAGAATTACACCGACAGGGAAACAAGGAAGTGCACTGATTAGCTGCTGGAGTTAACTGCCAACGACAGCAACAAACAACAAACTTGTCCGTGCACTGGCCAAGTTTCCTTGCTTCAATGTTGGAAATGCATCAGCTTTCCTTGACGTGTTATTGTTGAATCGCATGTGAACATAGAATAAGAGTATAAAGTAGCTGGTGCAGAGTCAAAGAGTCATAGAGGTCTGATCCAAGATTGAGGACTCTTATAATTCCTCTCTAGCTCCCACTGTAACTACTCTGTACTCACCAGTAGTGATGCAGTTATTGGCGCTTTTATGATCCACCAGATGAAAGCCACATCGGTGTCATCCCAGCACCTGAGACACACAACAGACAATAATTAGATAAACAAGGCCGTCACAGAAGCGCAATTTTGTTTATCTCATCACGACACACACGACAACTCACTTACCGCAGCCACAGTGCTGTGTTGGAGATTAGCTTTTATTTTTCATCTTTAATTTCTTCTGTATTCTGGTAAAACAATTGTGCTTCATGCACTTCACAATCAGTGAATACATCACAGTGATGTATTACAACGAGCGTTGCGCAGAGCAAATGGCGTAGGAAGGTCTGTTATTGAAAGTTACCTGGTATAATTATGAATAAAAAGAGCGAGAAAGTCCTCTGAGGGCGGGTGGGAGGTGTGGGAGGGGTGGTAGATGGGTCCAAAAAACATAGGACTTTCACCCAGGACGCCGCTTTTTGTGTCCCATGTGAAACCAAAAGTAAATGTTAAGCTTAACAAAATCCGCTAAGGGTGGTTGTTTTTTATTTACACTAGCTACGTTGTAATGGTTGTTACAGCCCCCTTTACAAAATAGATTTTGTCCACGATTATGTTTGTTTTTGACGTTTCAAAAATACATTTCTAATGATAAGTCCATATAGGGAGGATTTCGGGCTGGTGGATGGGTCAAACATACACAGGACTTTCACCCAGGAGATCATTGTTTGTGTCCCGTGTGAAACCAAAAACGTCTTCAACGTTTATTTTAATTTACATCCATAGCTTAAATAATGTAACAAATGTAATTTTAAGGCAAACAATGAATTTTTTTTTACTAAACCTAACAAAGTAGTTTTGTTGCATTTTAGAATGTTAGGGTTAGGGTTAGGGTTAGGGTTACCACATGTTTAAAACTGCGACCGTAATCTGAGAATGCAGTTTAGTTGTATAGGAACATAATTTTGCAGGAGACAGGTTTGTTACAGTTGTTGCGTTATGTTGTTGCGTTACGTTGTTGCGTTACGTTGTTGCGGTACGTTGTTGCGGTACGTTGTTGCGGTACGTTGTTGCGGTACGTTGTTGCGGTACGTTGTTGCGGTACATTGTTGCGGTATGTTGTTGCGGTGTTGCGTTACGTTACGTTGTTACGTTACGTTGTTACGTTACGTTGTTACGTTACGTTGTTACGTTACGTTGTTATGTTACGTTGTTATGTTACATTGTTACGTTGCGTTGTTACGTTCCAACGTTACGTTACGATGTCACGTTACGTTGTTGTGTTATGTTGTTGTGTTATGTTGTTGTGTTACGTTGTTGTGTTACGTTGTTGTCTTACGTTGTTGTCTTACGTTGTTGTGTTACGTTGTTACGTTGTCATAGTCGTTACTGTTGAAAGGTTACGTTATTAGGTTACGTTGTTAGGTTACATTGTTACGTTGTTATAGTTGTTGCTGTTGTTAGGTTACGTTGTTACAGTGTTTACAGTTGTTACAGTTGTTACGTTATTATTTTAACACAAACCATTATCTTTTTTCTAACCTTAACCAAGTACTTTTGTTGCCTAAACCTAACCAACTGTTTCACAACGTTAACCATGTGGTATTGTGTGTTTCTGCAAGCGTGATACGAGGCTGATATAAAACATATTTTTGGTTCAGAAACATTGACATTCAATGCATCCCTCGGTTGGCAGAAACGTACGATGCCAAAATTTTTTCTGGTGACTGGGTTGGAAGTTGGATATTTTTCTTCCATTTTACCAAAATAAAACCTCTATGCCATATACACAATAGTTCTTTGCACCTAAACCAGCTTTTTGATGCCCATCATGTCCCACATACCAGGTTGTTGGATACATAACTTGATGTCAGTGGGTCTTATTGGGAGGATACTTGAGAATGCCTATTGAAGTTTCCACGTTTTTCCTCAGATTCTCTCTGATATTCTACTGCAGCAGCTTACCCCTTGTTATCGTAGAAGTTTCGAGTGAGGATCCACGCCGTTATGATTGTTGTTGGGAGACCTGGGAGGCACAAACAAAGTGACCTGATCATTAGGAACGCAGAGCTCTAACAAGAGACAGAGAGAGGAGGGAAGAAAGAAAGTGAAGGTAAACAGAGAAAGGTGAAAGAGAAGGGTCGCCCACCCCATCCGATGAGTATGTACCACCAGAAGTATTTCTTCTGGAAGACAAAGGTGAGAGCGAGCAGCGTCTGCAGGTACATGCCCTCAACCAGCAGCCAGAAGTAGTTGGCCAGGATGCTGAACTGGAAGAAGGCCACGGCTGATTTACAGGATGTCTGTGGGACAAAACCAACAAAAGCCACAAGATGAGTCCGAGGATGCCATTTATCTAAAGTGGTTGTGATGGTAATGGCCTCTCTTATGGGTCACTGGGAGGTCTGTAATGATGATGCCTTTGAGGACAAAGAATGTTATATGAATAAAGCCAGAAATTCTCTGCCTGGTCAGACACAATACAGTAGTTAACCCTCTGAGACCCGCCCGCAATCCCGACTGACTTTACTATCTTTCAGAGGCTTTAGCAGGTTTAGTTTTAGAGTGAGAGTGAAGATAAAGCTATCATATGAAACTAAAAAATTCAATGAATCCATTGGTAACGGCCATTGCATTGCCATTTTTTCAGGTATCCCTTGACCTCTTACCTCAAGATATGTGAATGAAAATGGTTTCTATAGGTACCCACCACCCAATTGTATTCATGTGTGATGATGGTAGTCCCCATAGTAGCCATTTCATTGTATTGAGACCATTGGAATTTGAATTCACTGTATAAAATGACCTGTGGTCATCTTTAAGATAATCATAGCCTCAGGAAACTTTACAGCCACAAACTAAAGACCAAGAGCATTCAGAGGATGGATGGCTTTCCTAGCTAGATTGACAATAAGGGGGTTCCTGAGCAGTTTCCAGAACAGAAGTGCTTGCCATCCAATTGCCAAAAAATGCAATTCTTGCATTACTTCTATCATAATGCTCTAAGCCCTTATACACTTTCACAATTTAGTTTCATTAATAAATTCATTATTTCATGTTTATTTCTGATTCTTGCCTAGAACAACTTGACACACAGTGCTGAGCTGCTGATGTGCACCACTTCTATGTGACATCTACTGTTGACCTGCTATCTCCCCATAAGGACCCCCTGTATCCCCCTAAAAAAGACAAAAATAGTTCTATTGTGGGTCTCGGAGGGTTATTGTTGCTGTCTGTCACTTTAGATTACTAGAGATTACAAAAATGATGGCAGATTCATAATCAATCAGTGACTTCTAGCCTGTCTGTCTGTCTGTCGGTGTACAGTGTAAGTAATGAGTAATTGATTACTGATTAATAGATTTCCAAGTATTTTGATGGCTACTTTACTTTCACTCTCACTTTCATTCTTAACCCTTTTCCAACACCATCCCCTTTTCAATTTATCATAATTTTTCCTTTCACTATTTTTGTTTCCCTCTTTTTTTTTTATTCTAAAAAACATGTTTTGGATTCTGCACAAGACCTTTCTCTCATCTTCCTCTCTCTCTCTTTCTCGTGGCCCTTTTCAACCAAATGAGTCACGCAGATGCCAGTCCCTCGTAGCCACACAAGAGGGACACTTACCTTCACTCCAGGCAGCAACGTAGGCAGAAAAAAATAGTCAGAGAAACACTCGTCATTAATGCTCTCACAGGCTCCACTCTGCCACTTCCAGCATCTTAATCCCACTCTTCCCTGCTCGCTATGATAACAAGCTCTTCTGAGTTTGTGTGATTCATGCCCAGAAAACAAAATGCAGGTTATCGTCCACCCACCATCCGACTGTATTAGCATGACAGAAGTCTTTAGTTTAGTTTCAAAGTTATTGTTTGTTCCTTCTTCATGCCGTCCTTTTTCGTTACATCCCTCATAAGATCATTAAATATTAGTGTCATATTTTCCTTTATCCTTTCTTCCCACCTTATGTCTTTCCTTATCTCATTCTTCCCTCTCTGTTTTCCTTCTTTCCATCCTTCTCTGTCATTTCTTCTTTCGTTCCTTTTCATTTCTCAACAGATCTGAAAGCATGACACTCCTTAAGACTCACTAAAGTTTTTACCCAACAACAAAGCCTCACTCTACCGGTCTTCACTCTCTACTCTCTACATGTGTCTAAGATGGATTTTTGAATACAGGACGAGACTACATCCAGTACAAATGGAACTTTTGTAAAGGATATGAGTCCTTCACTGGTAAACATAAGCCCACTAATGGAGCTGTAGTGGGGTTTCACACTCACAGTAGACATGAAGCAGTGGTCCAGGTTTTCATCAGAAAAGAGAACGCCATCTTTAATGAAGACGGCGCTCGCTCTCAGGATGAAGGAGAAGAACAAGTTGATGTGGATGTAGTTCCTGGTGCAGTGAAACTTCCTGTAGAGCAGAAAAAAACTTCAAATTCAAAGGAAATCGTGTTTAGTTGAGTTGAATTTAGCAATGTCTGTTATAATATGTCTGTTATATTATGTTATATGTTTATACGTGACCGTGATAGCATCGAAACCGTCAAGATGAAGTCACAAGACTTTATGGATTTGTAGCTGAGATCAAAATAACGGTCGAGTTTGAAGATGGGTGTCGTCCGAGCAAAGGTGCTGGAAGTAGGGCGGTAGGAAGAGGGGAAGGGGCCATTGGACCCCCCCACTTTACACCCCTTGCCCGATTTGGCGTTGCGGTTGGATAAATTTATAAATTCAGTTACATGATGTGACAACGCTCTGCTTAAGTTTTGACTAGGTTTAGGCAGAAAAACGACTCGGTTAGATTTAGGGAAAGATCATGGGTTGGGTTAAGATAAGGGACAAATCATAATTACTACAACCTCTAGAAGGCACTGTCACTTGAATGTGAACATATGTCGTCTTGGCAAGTCCACAGTACTTAGTCAGCTACATGACACGTCCTTTTTAAGGTCGCGGTTGGGTTAAATTTAGGCACCAAAACCTTTAAGCGCCAAAACTACTTTGTTAGGTTTAGGAAAACATCATGGTTTCGGCTAAAATAAGTATGTGAATCCCGGAAGTTATCTCAGGGGGAGTGTTGTGTAGTAAAGTGGGTGTGTTGGAGATATACCCTTCTCTGTTTTGGGGCATGTGCTGAAATGCCTGCCTCTGTGGTTACTATTGGGAGGACATCCGGTTCTCATTCCCAGTGGGTCAAATACCAAAGCTTTGTCACGGCTGTCGACATTCTGTACTGCCGCACAAGGCGCCCTTTTAATACCGGTAAAGACGCACAGGGCGGGTGAGAGCATAGGTGGATGAGTCCAACAAACACAGGACTTTCAACCAGGAGACCGCTGTTCGTGTCCCGTGTGTTAAGTTTCACTTTCACGTTACAGTCAACTGTTTTTCGTGTCTTGTGTTCACAACGTTCATTGTCATTTTCACTGCACAAATGTAGTAGTTTTAAGCCCAACTGTGTAGTTCTGTCCTATACCTAACTATAGTAGTTTTGTTGCCTAATCCTAAAGTGACACCAAGGGGTGTGACAAAATTATGCGACGAGTTGGGATGAGAATGTGTCGGGGAGGACAGTTTAGGAAACAATGTTACCTGAACACAGTGAAGACAAAAATAGCCGATATGAGAGAGATGAGGGAGGTAGCGTAGCCAGCAGTGTACACCTGTTTGAAGTTGGAGAAGTATGTTGTCTGAAATGCAAGAAAAAGACAAAACAGAATAAAAAACCAATGTGGTAATGTGACGTTGAATAGTGACAGTCAGGGTCTACCACTAAACAAAGAATTTAGTGGTGTCAATAAATGTTGGCATTTTTATGAAAGTTAGCTTTGATTTGTGTTCAACATTTTCGGGGCGAGTCTTAAGTGACTGATGTGCGTTTTCCATGAACAATGCTGCAGGATTGGTGTGACTGATTTGACTTGAATGTGTTTTTCCCATTAATCAGAAGCAAAAGAAATGACAAGACCTGTGCTGGACCCTTTGCAGCTAGCTCACACTACACAACTTTAGCCCTGATTTTATGCTCCCCGACAGTTTTTGGAGCTCCCCGACAAAAGCCCCAGATCAGAGGCAAATCGGCATTGGCAAGTCGCTCGCACATTGGCACTCAAGAGTCATGTGTGAACTGCTCAAAGACACAAACCGATGCCTCGCAGACACATTCCAGATATCTAGCATGCTAAATACGTATATAAAATAATATATTAAATAATTTAAATAAATATATTTCTCACGTGTTTTCGTAACAAAACGTAGTTCGGAGACCCCATCGGGGGATTCCTCCCGTCGAAAGAACTTGTGGTGTATAACCCTGTTTCCAGTCAGTCATGTGGTGTGAAACCATAACGTGATTACAAGACAGCAAGTTGTGTAGTGTGAACAGTACTGCAATCTGACGTTGTGTGGTGTGAACATAGCTTTAGTGAACTTTGGGGAGTGTTTGGATGATGACACTCATCACATTTGTAAAGTCCTTGTGCTTGTGAACAACTTTCAAATTTGCTGGTAGTGTAATGCCTCATTCTTCACCTGCGCTTTATGCAATACATCTTTTTTAAGGCTTCAAGTCTATTTTCATTCAGCTTACACAGTTTGACTGGTGATCTGCACTTGTGATCTCGCGCTTTTCTCTTGAGCAAAGCACCTCAGTATGAACAGGCACTTAAACCATCCATCTCAACCTCCTCCTACAGACTTTCTGCACCCGTAAGACAGCATCACTACTTCCTCTTTTAGAGAGGAAAGGCAATATTTGCTCGACAGCAAAAGGGCACTTAACAGGAAAAAATAATATATGTTGTCATTTTTCCAGTGATGGAGGGTTCACGTGTCTCAGAGATGGAGAGAAGTGTCAATCATCTGTTTTACCGCCTGGTTGAAATAGCATCTGTCATTTTATATTATTTGTATATAATTTATATATAATTTAGCTATTCAACCGTAATAAGCAAAATGATGGGCTGCAGAAGCCAGTAATTAAAGTCCCTTAGTGAGAATAGAGGGCATCATATGGAAAAATCTGTGCTAGCCAGTCTACAGCAGAGCAACTGTCTGATGAGTCCTCAAATATCTACCAGTAGTGATGCTGGAACTGATATAAAATATGCTTATTTATATATATATTTATATTTACGACGACCAGACAGACAAAAACTCCTAATGAGAATGGAGCCACATATGGCGAAGTTTGTTTCCCTGCAGAATAATTCGTAGAACTAATCGGCTAAAACGTCTACCTCTGGTTCCGTCTCTTCGTACTCTGTGAACTCGCAGGCATCCTCATAGGACGGGTAGACCTCGGACCATCCATCCTCAGTGCAGTTCCTGTAGATGTAACCTAAAAATACACATAAACGTCACAGGAGAGACGGGCAATGACGAGAAACCAGAGGAGGCTGAGAAGGCACACAAACTAATACGCAGAAGCCAAATCTGAACCCAAAAAAAGTGAAAAGTGAGAGATGGGGCACTTATCAGTCACCCAAGAGAAGTAGGGTACCGGAAGAGTAAATAAATGACTCACACACAAGACTAAATTATATCAAGTATTTCAGTTTGAGGGGGAAGTCTGGACTTGGCAACACTGGAGGGACTTCAGGCAGTTGGCATGGAAATGTAAACAGAGAGATTAAAGACTCTTGATGGTTCCTCTCCTCCCTGGTTTTTGACCTGCACTGGTTTTTAGGTCAGTGCTGACATTTATGTAACCAAGAAAAAAAAAAAACACTGCATACAAAATCCTCCTCTGATAGATTTTCAGGTCAGTGAGTTTTTGAGCTATCCTTCTTTAAGATTTATGACAAGAAAGACAGGAAATTGAAGTGAATGTAATTTTGTTGTTATCTTGGTTAGTGGATAAAAGAAGGTCCAGGTTTCGTTCCCTAGTCTGAGCCGGGCCTTTCTGTGTGGAGTTTGCATGTTCTCCCTGTGTTTGCGTAGGTTTTCTCCGGGTTCTCCGGTTTCCTCCCCACCAAAACATGTATCCAAGGTTGCATCAGGAGGGGCATCTGGCGTAAAACCCTGTGCCAAATCAATGTGCTGATCAATGATCTGCTGTGGAGATCCCTAAAGGGAGCAGCCAAAAGACGAACAACAACAACATGTTGGTAAATAGATCAATTATTACCTTGTTTCTAAACAACAATGGCAGCTCCTGAAGAGGTTAGCGTAGACGCTGCAATAGAAATATAACAGAACTGGAGAGTATTTGGGGGTTTTTTTTCAGTGGAAAAGATGTTTCCTCTCTTCTCCCCAACTGGCTTCGGTAAGAGGTTGATTAACAGATGGTTCATCCAATCACCTGCCAAGTATTTTTTTAAATTGCCTGCTCTTTTTCCAGACAGTTTTCAATGATGGCTTCTCAGATGGTTCTGTGTAACAAACCATCTGGCGAGTCAGGTTAGATAAATTAGGCCTACGTTTGAAAAAGGCTGCTAATTTCTGCTGAAGAAATAGTTCCCAAGACTGTCCACATTAAGGTCTGTGGATTATTCTGAAAAACTGAACACTGCTTCTAGAAATTTAATTAAAAATGTTCAATGCTGCTACTACCTCAATTGCATCAGGGTGGTAGCAGATGTTTCGAAGGGAGACACACTACATGGCATGTGGACACCCCGTCTTCATACTTTTGCTACGAGGCAGTTCTTCCTGGTTTGGAAGAGTTCCCTTAGTTCCAGTTAATAGAAATCTTCTCTAAAGCACATAATGACGTTTTAGACAATAGTGTGCTTCCAACTTTGTGTCAACAGTTTGAGGAAACCTTTTTCCTTTTTCAACATGAAAATAATAGAAATGGCCGGGACAACACAACAAAGAACTTAAAGGTGCAGTGTGTAGGATACGGCGGCATCTAGCGGTGAAGTTGCAGATTGCAACCAACTGAAACTTCTCCTGTGCACAGGAGAACTATGGTGGCTGATAAAAAAAATGGAAAAACGTAAATGTAAAGCCAGTGTTTAGTTTGTCCGTTCTGGGCTACTGTAGAAACATGGCGGACTCCGTGAAGAGGACCCGCTCCGTGTATATTATCCATATAGGAAGCGAATAATTGAGGCCGTTTTCTTGTCTGTCTTGGATTATGGTGACGTTATCTATAGACATGCCTCAGCCTTCACCCTCAAACCCTTAGAATCAGTTTATCACTCCGCCTTAAGATTTATTACCGTTGACAGTTATTCAACTCATCACTTCATTTTGTATGAAAATGTTGGATGGGCCTGTCTAACAGTACGACATGATAGGCATTGTTTTTTTATTTATTTATAAAGCCCTTAATGGCAACTTGCCGTCATACATCATGTCCTTATTAAATTGGTCCTATAGTCATTATTCGACTCGTTCAAGAGATCGGCTAAAGCTTGAAGTCCCGCGTGCAAACACAAAAGTTGCGGAACTGCTTTTGGTGTTTGTGCTGCAAAAACTTGGAACAGTTTACTAAACACATTCAAATTAAACACATTTGTTCTTCTAGGCGATTTTAAAACCATGATTACAAACTACTCCATTCATGAATGTAACTGTTTTTAACATTGTTCTATTGCTGACTGGCTGACTGCTTCTTGTAAGTCAATTATTATGTTCTGTGTGTATTTATTCTGTTTTATTGTACAGTTTGTTTTATTGTACTCCCGACATCATTGTAAATGAGGGCAAGCCCTCAATGATTCCTTTAGATTTAAATAAAGGTTGGAAATATAGATATATTATTATAGATATTATTTTCAGGTTATTATACACTTAAGAAAACATACTTATTTAAATTATATTCAATTTCTGCCAATAGAGCACCCTAAATGCTACACACTGTTTCTTTTAAAGTGACATGACACAGAGAGACAACTTAATGCAGAAAGGCAAGTTATTAAATACAAGTTTTTTAGTAGGGATTTAAAGTCACTGAGGTAGCAAGATGGAATTCAACAGGAAAGCTGGTGTGGGGGCACTGATGGTAAATTTACTTTAGTCTAGACTAAAGGGGGTTGCTAACAGACATTTGTTGCAGGATCTCAAAAATGTATTCATTTAAACCTACATGTTGCAGATTCACTTTAAAGTCTAACCAACAAGAGACAGCAGACACATTGTTTGTTCCACAACATGCAAATACAGCATGATAGCTGATTAATGTTCCACTTGTTGCTTAGATTCATGAATATGCAGCTTCACTGATGAAGTCTATTAGTTTTACTGGGTCACTGATGAATAATAAGAATAAAAACACCTCCTATCTCTCTATGCAGACGCAGCTATAACCACATGTATACACATGAGCACAGACGCTCATGGTTTCTCAGAGGTGAAATAACTCCACTGCTCTTCATTAGGATTCAATGGGCCGCACTATAACTCCATCTGCCTGTTAATGATGTGAGCGGCTGGAGACGCACCTCCTATGAAGAGTAAGCACGACAAACACATGAACACTAGCACAACAACAAGCCTCGCCATTCACCAGACAGAGGTGAGGTCTTGGGAGTACTTTTTTCCCACCTTTTTTACCTTAGGTCTGGTTAGAAAGCAACCAAAAGGTCTCCATCTGGTTGGATAATTTAAGATGAAATTTCTGCATTAGTGTAACCGTGAAAGTCAGCGGAACATAAATTACATCCTCTAGAGTGGGTGTCTGAAAGTGTTATGTATTATATACCGTATGTGTGTAATTAATATAAAGCATTTTGAATCTACTCCAAGACACTTACAACAGTGAGTGAAATACAGAATCTGTATTTTGTGATCATCTATGTTGGCATACTGTACAATTTAAGCAACCATAAGTCAGAAATTCATATACGACAGAGCTGGCTTATTTCATTTAGTTTCTATTTATTTTTTAAACAAACTAATTAACAAAAGAGATTTTTAAAATTAGCCCTAACAGATTTTCATCCAGATTTCATGTCACCAAAAGTTGTTATTTTCGCTGAAACAAGACACTGTTCACTGTAGTTTAGAGTTTTTTCAGCCAAGGTTCCTTTATAAAATAGAGAAAATACCAGGGACCCCATCATGCATGGCCCTTGCAATAATTTGATGTAGCCTATTTTTTTTTTAGACTTCTGTAGTCTTAGTTATGTGAAAAAACAACATGAGAAGATTTCAAATATATATTAAAGAGGACCTATTATGCAAATTTTCAGGTGCATACTTGTATTTTGAGTTTCTACTAGAACATGTTTACATACTTTAATGTCCAAAAAACGCTTTATTTTTCTCATACCAGCTGTTCTGCAGCACCTCGTTTCACCCTCTATCTGAAATGCTCTGTTTGAGCTCCAGCCCCGTCCTCTCGAAAAGCCCAGTCTGCTCCGATTGGTCAGCTGAGCAAATCCCACTTTGAGAATCAGTGGTTTTAGAGTCAACAACATCTTCTTGTGGCAAGCAATGTTTATAATTATGAACTCGAAAGTTACTGCGTACGAAAAATAAAATAAGCTGCTGATTGTGTGTGTGTGAGTGTCTTGAAGTAACAATCAGCAGTTAAGGTCTTTGCACATCGTCTGTATTTTCCGTATGCGTTTTTTTCATCCGTCACACCATTTCCACATTACCCACAGAGACCTTGCACACTGAGTCATTTTACTATTCTATTTGTTGCGAAAATTCACAATACAAGACAAAACTGAATGAATTATATGGGTGCAATGGATAGCGCTAATGAATAAATGACATTAGCAAGTCATTACTGTCTAAACTTTCCTCCATCCTTTGTTTCCTACATCCTTTGTTTTGCAACAATTCCCAGCTGTTCTGCATTCACCTGCCCCAATCTATATTGTAAATTGTTAAATGTATTCTTTCTTTATTGTAAAGTGCTTAGTGCTGGTAGATGAAGTGAAGCAGTTTATCAGATTACATTTTGGATGATGACATTTGCACAGACGGTGGCTCTGAGTGGTCAAACAACCCTCTCTGGGCTTTGCAAAGATGCGGAAAACGCAGAAAATCAAACCTGTTCCGAAAACTTAAATGACAGATAAAAGTGTCAGAGTTGGTGTGTAAACGTGATTGACACAACGTGAAGTCGTATTTATTTTTAAACATGCGACAATTTTGAACAAAAATTACGGACTTGGTGTGCAAAGGCCTTTACACTGTGGAATTTTTGTGCTGGAAAGGATACTTTTATAATCTACATTTTCACCCAGATTGTCAGATTATTGATTTTTACCATTTACAAAAATAAGAAATGAAATAAACAACACTAAATTAAAGTTAATCAATGTGTATGAACAGTTTGTCACACCTCCTGATGTTCCATGGAGCTGTGTTGCAGCGTGTCCCGCATGCTCACACTCCTCATTCCTAGTTCTTGTCTCAATGGTGCTGCTACTTCTGAGCTGAGAAACAGTGTGCATCCACAGTAAACAGCAATCTTTTCTCAAACAACTTCAGTCCCTCGGGATGCTCTGATTCAAGGCGATGTGCACGTACACACGTTTTTCACACTGACACTTTTAGAGCATGTACAACAGAGTTTGTACTGTTATGTATGTGATTCCACTTTGCTATGTCCAATTAATTGTATTGCCAAAAGGGTCCACTGTTAACTGCTCCTTCGATACAGCCAAGGTAGTTTGTTGGATCAATACTCTGCACAAACACCTTCTATTGACAACGGTAAATCCTCTGTGTGGACATATTGGCAGTCTGATTTGGTTGCACTGAATACTGAATTGTAACAATTGGATTTAATGCATTTTATAGCGCTAAATTGTGCGTATAACCTCGAATGGTGCACTTGGAAAGCTAGCCGCCATGCTAAAATTGTAGAAGTGGAGGAGAATTGTGAAGGAGGCTTTTAACATTAGTTCCCAGTGTATCCAAAAGTATAACAGAAATATGAGATATTTACTTTGTTCCCTTTCCTAAAAGCTCCAGGTAAAACTGTCAGTAGTCCGGTCAGGTGAAGGCTGACAAATGATGAATTTAAATGAGGCACATTGGCAGCCGTGTTCTCCCACCATGGCCTGAAGTTAGAATGACGGAGCTCACTGAGCTCACTGAGCTCTACGGCGGTCATGACGCACACAAAGGTCATCAGGTTTTCTGTGAGAATCCGTGTTTACAAGAAGGAGGATGAAAAGTTTACAGTGCAATAACAGATTTCAGTTCCATGATGTGAATACGTCTGTCTTGGCTTCTCAGCGCAGCACAGCCG
>CAKALG010015743.1:0-22445 GCA_916700815.1 Helicolenus hilgendorfi | reverse complement strand
TCAAGGGTGTACCCCGCCTCTCGCCCAATGTCAGCTGTGATCGGCTCCAGCCACCCGCGACTCTGTAGAGGATAAGTGGTTACAGATAATGGCTAAATGGAAAACCTGTTTCAGGGGTCAGTACTTGTCCTCTCTTGTTTAATTTTGCATTATCTGTCTGTATTTTACATTCCAACAGAAAACAATGGCACTACATGTGATGCGCTTTGTCAATGTTGGCTTTCAATATGTATGAAGCCCTTGAGAAGCCCTGTTAGCGTGCATTACAATTAACCCCTCTCTGTTCCTTTCAAGCTGCTCACTTGTCATTAATGTTCAATCTCTTCCTCTCTCCTTTCCCTTATTTGCTCCCCACTGTGTTGCTTGTCGATCCATCTGTTCATCCAAGTACTTCGCATCTCTCCTTTCACAAGTCTCGTTACCCTTTTTTTTCTTTTCTCCAAATTGCCTTCGACGCGGTCAGTAAGTGGTTTGTATATGAGCTACACGCGATTAACAGTCAAGCCAAGCTGTCTGTTTTATGCACACACAAGCATGCACGCACGCACATATTTACACACACCGTCTGTTCTGAAGAGCTGACACTGTGTTTCAGAGAGGCCTCTGAGGAGTGCTTGTCCATAAGGAGATGAGAGAAGAGGAGGAAAATAAAAAAAAGTGAGTGAAAAGTGGAGGGGAGAAATACGTCAATGAGAGAATGAAGTAGAGAGCAAACAAAGGATGAGGAGGGAAGTGATGGAGGCAGAAGGAGAGCGAGGAAATTAGTTGAAGAAAAGGGGGGATGGAGAAGAGAGGAGAGTCATGGGGATAGGTGGGAGTCCTGAGAGGGGGGAGAAATAGAAATAACTGCAGGGAGTAGAGGAAAGCAAGAGTGAAGGGGTGACACAGAGGGGAAGTAGAGTGAGAGAGAGAGACAACACAAAAGAAGAAGAGAATGAGTGGAGGGATGGAGGCAGCAGCTTAGAGATTAGCATGACTATTAACTGCTGTCTGACTGCGGTGCTCATTAAAGTCCACTGCAGAGACTCGTTTTTTCTGTCTGCTTCGCATTGCTGCTGCATCTGTGCCTGTTTGTGTGTGTGTGTGTGTGTGTACAGTATGTGTGTTTCATGCTTGTATTTTTGCATTTGCACACTTGTCTGCCTGTATGTATCACAAGTATTTGTGAGTGGGTGTGTTTCTCGTACATGCTGTGTGGCAGAATGTTTGGAGGTGGGAGGGGTGAGATATGTTGTTAAGCGTTGTGTCTCGAAGCACACATGGTGGGGAAGGTGACACCAGGTGCCAACAGGACTAGCTTCCAGCCTGGCCACCGCAGTATGGGTGGTCCTGGAATGAGTTTGTGTGTGTGTGTGGAGGGAGGGGAGAATATAAATGCCACAGAGTCCAACATTCAGCTCCCTGATTCCCCTCCTCCAAATCACTTGACTCTTAACATTAAAGTGGCAGTAGGCAGAATATTCTTAGCATCATTGGGCAAACAATTTCATAACCTTTCAGCATATTGTAATTCAAGTGTTCTGAGAGCAAACTAGACTTCTGCACCTCCTCATAGCTCTCTTTTCAGGCTTTAGAAAATTTAGCATGTGACAGAAGACTTTGGCCAATCACAGGTCATTTCAGAGAGAGAGCGTTCCTATTGGCTGTTCATTCAACGGAGGCAGCTGTCAATCACAAGGGGGCTTATTCGGATGGGTAACTTACGTTTACATTACTAAGCAACTGTGAATTAAGAAAAAAAATATGGTCCTCTCTCAAGTTCCCATGGTGGAGAGGAGGTTGTGTTGCTCTGGCTCTATCTATCTGGCATGGAGAGGAGGTTGTGTTGCTCTTGCTCTATCTGTTTAGCGACCCTGGAAAGCTGCTTGACATCCTCTTGGATCCACCTTCTCACATATGTTCACATTACATGTATTATGTTTTCCCGTATGGATTGTCTTTGTTGTATTTTCATTTTGCTGTTACTCTGTACAAACAACATCTATTGCACGTCTGTCCATCCTGGAGGGGGGATCCCTACTCTGTTGCTCTTCCTGAGGTTTCTTCTATTTGTATACAACATTATAGGGTTATCAGCATTATTGGCCAAGTATGTTGATGACATTTATACTGTAGCTTAGATGACCTCAGTGGGAAAATATCAACCAACCCTGTCTGTGCTGTGACCTCAACTGAACATGCTTATACCATACTGGAGGTCCAACTTCTTCAGTCAATCAGAGTATCGTATGGCATTATTGAGTGCTTTGGGATTTTCCACACTGAATAGCAAAGTGGAACATTGGCTGAGCTTCAGCAAGTGGCCTTACGGTTATAATTAGCTTATAATCAATAGCTAAATAGTCAATAGCTTAAATAAATGTATCTTGTAGGGCTGCGATTATAAGTCAGTTAATCAATTACTCGATTGACAGAAATCTGTTTTTGTAATTGGTTAATCGCTTTAGTCTTAATAGTTTGAATAGTATTTTACACTTTTCATTGACAAAACGATTAGGCGAGAAAATAATAGGCAGATTAAACGAGGAACTTTAACTCTTGTGCATCACTTAAAAAAAAAAGTTGCTCTGATGATGAGAAAGGTCTGTGTCAAAAAATGCCATAAAATTATATACCAATATTATTTTCCACTGTCACTGAGTTAGATCTTTTAAACAACTTATATCCGTTAATTTTCTGAATTTAACCCTTTAAATGTCAGTTTGTTTACAAAATGCCACTGTTGTTTTTTTATTAAATAAAATTATATGAAAATTATTTTCTGTATACTAAATGCTAGGGGGATTTTTTAATACCCTTTTCTTTCTTTTTTTATTACTTTTTATTTCTTTTTTTTTTTTTCTTTTTTCGGGGGTTATGTCAATGATAAGAAAAAAACATTCATTTTGCTGCATTGATGCTCCATTCGATGCATTGGTGCTCCATTTGATGCATTGATGCTCCATAATACAGCAGCAATGCCCCTAGTGGAAACCAGGAAAAATAGCATGTATTTGCCCCATATAGGACAAGCTGGCTCGATCTGGTGGAAATTAGTAAAAACTACATTGTTGAAGCCAGGCCTCTAGATCAAAAATTGTGGTATTAATGGGCTTCAATTGGGCCATTTTTGTCTGAGTGTCTGTATTTTGGCTAATATGTTTATTATAGACTTATTTTAGAAGCTGAGGTTGAACTAAAAAACTATATGCCATATGCATTAACACAGTCAGTGATCAAAAAATTAAAAAACCTAAAATGTCCCTCGTGAGGCACACAGGTTCATTTTGTGTTGATGTTGGCGGTCCCTGTGGACAAAAGCGGTAGTGCAGTTCTGGTTCTGGAAATAAATCAGAATTTGAGTGCCATATTGCACTCAGTGAGCTCCAGTGAGCTGCTTCTCCTGCTGTCTAAGCCCTCGTAAACTTAAACATGCCTATGTTATTCTCTTTATCTCCATCTGCTCTCTGTTGTTGACTTATACAATCTGCCAGTAGGCCACCCACAAATGAACAACATCTTCATTTAATCAATATTTTATTCAGGTTTACATAATACAGAATACAGACATGTACCTGTATCCCTCTACCAATGGTTGTATCTGTGTAAGTCAATACAGTGCATAATATATTAACATACAGCATAATATTGTTGCTACAGCTGCCACTTTGTCTGATGCTTTACAACACACGTCTCCTCTGTTTGTATGAGCATGTGCATGTCTGTGACTTTAAACATCATAGCATACAGTCTGTAAGCAGACAGTTTGATTGCCTCAAACACTGTTTGCTGCCACTGTTACTGTAATTCTAATAATACTAGTCTTCCCGCTGTTGCTAAAGCAGCCAGCCAGGCGACATATTAGGGCAGGGCTGAGTAGCTTCTGACTGGCAGATAGACAGCTGCTGGCTGTATAGGTCAGGTTACGGATGAGCAAGACGACATAAGAGATGTAAAAATAAACAGGGAGCGAGCGCAGCCGAGAGAGAAAGTAACAAAGAGAGGGAGAGGGAGCGAGGCTGGTGTGGAATGGAGCTGATAAGGGGAGGGAGACAGTGGCTGAGACACACTGAGCAGAGAGATAGAGGAAGACATATAAAGTGGGTACCTTGAAGAAACAAAGGGCCGAGGCAACACAGACCACGAGAGAGACTGACAGAGAAAATAAGTTTGGCTGTTTTGCACTTTGTCCACAGAGCCTTATCAGCTGAACAAGTGTGTGCGCGTCTGTGTTCGTGTGTGTGTGTTCGAGCAGATGTTACCCGGTCGCCAGAAAAAATTGTGACATTGTACATTTCTGCAAACCACGGTATACATTGCATGTGGACATTTCTGGGAAAAAAAGAACGTTTCATATCTACTAGGATTGTCAATCAATAAAATATTTTATCGCGATTAATCACGATTGTTCATAGTTTATTGTGATTAATCGCAAATTAATTGTTTTTTATCTGTTTAAAATGTATCTTAAAGGAAGATTTGTCAAGTATTTAATACTCTTTATCGACATGGGAGTGGACAAATATGCTGCTTTATGCAAATGTATCTATGTATTTATTATTGGAAATCAACAACACAAGACAATGACAAATATTATCTAGAAACCATGACAGGTACTGCATCTAGCTTAAAAAATATGCTCAAATCATAACATGCAAACTCGAGCCCAACAGGCAACAACAGCTGTCAGTGTGTCAGTGTGCTGACTTGACTATGACTTGCCCAAAACTGCATGTGATTATCAAAACGTGGTCATGTCTGTAAAGGGGAGACTCGTGGGTACCCATAGAACCCATTTTCATTCACATATCTTGAGGTCAGAGTTCAACGGACCCCTTTGAAAATGGCCATGCCAGTTTTTCCTTGCCAAAATTTAGCGCTAGTTTAGAGCGTTATTTAGCCTCCTTCTCGACAGGCTAGCATGACATGGTTGATACCAATGGATTCCTTAGTTTTTAGTTTCATATAATGACTTTTGTCACTCTAGTTTTAAAACTGAGCCCACTATAACCTAAACATTTTAAGTTGTGTTAATGCGTTAAAAAAATTAGTGGCGTTAAAGTCCTGCTAATATCACACTTTCAAAATTGTTATGAATTTGAAGTATTTTTCAAATTCAGATTCAGTGGCACTGCAGTTTCCCCCAAAAAGGCATCACTGAGGTTTTGTATTAAGATGTTTCAGTTAATTTCCTTCTTAAGGCCAATGGGTTATTAGTAAAATCCTGTATGAATCCACCCTTTGGTTTACAACTGTGTCCAACGGTCTCCGCATGGAGTAACTGTATTTGCCCAAACTTGGCGCAATCACCTGGTACGTACAGACACGAGAACCCTCAGGGCTGAGGGAGAGATAATGCAGTCAGTGTCTATGTGTTTGTTCCTGTTCATGTGTGTACCTACTGTATGTGTGTGTGTGTGTGTGTGTGTGTGTGTGTGTGTGTGTGTGTGTGTGTGTGTGTGTGTGTGTGTGTGTGTGTGTGTGGGTTGTGTCAACACGTATCGGTATGCTGGGAATGTTTGCATAGATATGCCACAGCTCAGAAAAAAGCCCACATTTATAAGACTGGTAAACTTGGCCAGTGTTTGCTGGAGTGTTACCAACAGCACAGAGATGAGAGGAACTAAGAGGGGTAGAAATTAAATAGATAGAAAAAAAAAAAAAAAACTTTGGAAAAATCAGTATTCTACTCCCGCTTGGGAAAGAGCCTCCCCAACTATTGTCAATCCTATTGGTAAACTGTCTGATGAGCTCTGTGGGATATTCCACCACTGCCAGCATGATACATAGAAAAACTTAGCATCCCACCTGTCAAAAAGCATTTACAAACAAACTCTGTATTGACTCTCAGACCTTTTGTCTCCTTCAGGTGGTGCCAGCGTAGGAAAGGCTGCCAATATTCACTGAGCTTTTTTTAAATGGGTCTTGTCTGTTGCCTCTCCACTGTACTTTCTTGTTTTCCTGCTGCTTTCTGCCTCTGTGTTGTTGCTGCTCTGACTTTACTCTGCACTAGCCATGTTTACTGAGTCTCTTGAGTCTCATTACTGTGATACAGACTGATATAGAGTGTGAAGTCCCGCCCCTTCCGGTGGACCACCATGGGACCTTATCTCAGAAAAAAAATATGAACATTAGTCAATGGCGAGGAACGAATTATGTTTTAATCCCGTTTGAATTGCCCCATGAATCACTCATATGATGTTTGTCAGTTTAAAAGATACATTTGCAAGTCAAAGAAGTCACAGTTTGTCAGACTGTGAAAATACGTAAAACTACACACCCAAAAGTCGCGTTAAGTGACGTCGCTCACTCTGCAGCTACGATGCCAGTGCGTTTTCTACTGGGATGTACTCACATGAGCAACGGGTCTCGCTCGTTCCTTCGCTTCCCGGCTGATAAAAAGACCAGGAGTCGCTGGATAACGTTACATATGTGCACGGAACATGGCAAAGTTAGCTAGCTAGATAGTGTTGGTGACGTATAATGTGCGAGACGAGAAAAACTTAACGATACTACGACAAACCAACGACAAACTGCAACTTTCTTGAACAAAATATTTCTCTGCAGGGTCCTTTCCATAATGTTGTCAGGCACTTATAATAACAATCTGAACCTGTCATTGGCAAAGACAAGCACTTTTAGCGAACATAAAATGTCGGTGCCAGGTTGCCCCAAATGATTAAATGACAGCTCATTCAGCGGCTTCCAGTAACAGTGTTATCCCTCAATACTGGACCAATTTTAAAAAGTGTTGTGCCCATTAGTCACTTAGACAAAACATGGGAAAACATGGTCCAGGTTTAAAAATACATAAATTACCCGTTAAGCTGCCACTACGCTTGTTCAGAAGTGCTTGTTGGATCTTTGAATAACATCAGAAACCTTATCCCCCCATACCTTTCTGACGTCGGATTAAAGACAGTTGTGTCCAACCATTTCTGGAACTCTGCGAAGCCAATAATCCGACATTCACACCCACTTCACACTGTGATTGGTGAGCTGTGCTGAGCCAGGGTTTGAACTTCTCTCTCGAGCTCTCTTTTTTCAGGCTTCCCACAACAATTTCTGTCACAATCAAGTGCAAGACTGTGAATGCCTTACAGGAGTGTCCATATTTAAACGATATTACATCCACAACAAAATAAAAGATGAATCATAATGAAGTGCATGATTCATCAGCTATCAAGCAACCAATGAGGGGCTTTAGTTTAGGAATTGATAAATGCTTTCTGGCGGTGAAACTGAATCCCCAACCTTGAAACAGGAATCAACTTCCAAAACAAGAATAATAATTTTCTGCCTCATTCCATTTGAGAAGTAGCGCCAGAAGAGTGGTGGGCGCTGATTTTGACCCAACGGCGCTCGACATCAATCTGAATCAAAGGAGGCGAAGTTGTGGGCAGTCCGCAATGTCTGTTTCTGCTGCTGCTCCATTCTGCGCTGCCAGATTGGACGGGGGAAAAGATGGTCGAAACAGCAGATAATTGGAGAGTGGATGAAAGGGAGAGGCGTGCGGCGGGAAGGAGAGGGGAGACAGATAAAGGCAGACAGAGCGACCGAGATGTTGAGATGAAGTGAGCGAAAAAGTGAAGGGGGGATGGAGGGGTTGGTGAGAGAAAAAGAGGCTAGACAAAGAGTGACTTGCGAGAAAGAGAAGGAGAGAGTAACAAAGAGGTGCACAATGTGTTAGAAAGTGAGGAGAAGCAGTCAGAGTCCAACTGAAAAGAAAACTGAAGGAGAGGGAAGAGCTGGAGGAGAGAAAGATGCTTCTTTGGCTATGAATGTGTGAGGTACTTGAACACAACTGCATGTTATTCTGAAAGAGACTGGCTCTTTGCCCTGGTTCCCATGTCCCTCATGAGCCATTGATTATCACATACCTCCGTTTTTTAGTGTGCCATATGTTCCATGCATTCTTTTATGGAGGATAAATTCCTGTATCTTGCACTTTATTCTTTGTCAGATCAACCCAAGGAACATCAACCCGATCTCAGCGTATAAATAGCACGACATTTCCTCGTGTCGTGAGAATGCATTTCGTGTAGGTCAACCATGGAAGCTATCGCTGCTTGTGCTAATTACCAAGTTCTTCTTTGTCACTGCATGGCTGCTGGAAAATAGAATGGATTCATGCGCCATAAGGATTGTTCCCAAGAAAGATAGATGAGACAGTGGGTGTTTAGAACAGCAGGTGTAAAGGTTTTCGAGTCATGCAGCTGTAACCCCATCCATATTGATCGATTTGCATCCAATTCCATTCAGAGGTGGACGTAAAGATGTGGAATCTTAACCACACTTTAACCATAGTTTATTTGCAATAACCAACATCTTTCCTAACCTTAACCATACACTCTTGGAAATAAAGGGTTTCAGAAAGAATCTTCCTGAAGGGCTAAGGTTCTACCCAGAACCGTTTACTTCTGAAGAAAGGGTTTTTCAAGGGTTTTTTGTAAGACAAAGGGTTCCATTTAGAACCCTTTTCATTCAAAGAACCCTTTTTGGAAGAAAGAGTTCTTCAAGGATTGTTGAAAGCATGGCTCCTCTCAGTCACACCCCCAAAACCATGATTGTATTGGGTCGTGCTGCACCACATGTGCCCCGGCCATTAAGGAGGCTGCTGGACGTGGTCCCAGGCTAACCTGTTAAACTAAAACCATGGCTAGGGTGGAGAAAGATCTATGGAATATAGAAAGGATTATGAAAAGGGTCTTACTAGAACCGCCTTGGTTAGTTCTAGATGTCAAACAAAAACAAGACTTTCAATCAGGAGACCGTGTCCCATGTGAAACTAAAAGTAACGTTGACTTATTTTTGTCAGTCGTTAGTCACGTGACTGGTCGTTATCGTCCGTCCCGTGAGTTGTTTTGTTGCCTAAACCTAACTTCCTGTGAAAACGGAAGTTTATTTTGAAAGGACACTATGCCTGTAACAAGAATATATTGACATGCCATCCCTGGTCCCTCCAAAAAAAAAAAAAAGAGGGCTACCCCATGTGTCGGACTCCGACGCCGAGGGGCATTAGCGGTATTTGACGAGTTGGGAGTGAGAATGTGTTGTTATTAAAGCTGAAACTTTGGTCAAAGCTGAGATGGCAAAACAACAGCAAAGAGGAAAAATGAAAGAAAGGTGCTGCAGAGAGATTTGTCTCTGTCGTCCTCTCTTTCCCTTGCTCTGCATGTCTTTGCCTCTCTTTTTAAATCACTGCTTTGATCAATAAACTTCTACTGTATGTGCATAAATTATTTTCCATGACAGCCGGGTATGCAGCTCATTTCTTGATATAAGACATATGATGACATGTTGTGGAGACTGAATGCTTATTCTGTTGTCGAAATTTGCACCACGCTTTGATGACAGCTGAAACCTTTTGTTTAATTAACTACATCATTTGAATTATTTCATCTTCTTATTCAACTCATAGATCTCAGCTCTTGATCGTGTCTACAGGGGAAATCAAGCTGTCAATGCGTGTGCGTGTGTGTGTGTGTGTGTGTTTGTGGGAAGCATATGTTTAATAAACATTTTGATATATATTAATGATTACAGTCTAGTCGTCTCTAAGAAACTTGTCTTTCAAAAATCAACTGTGCCAATATCCTGGATGTGATTTACAGTGTGAATTTGACTAAATCTTGAAGAGTAAACAAACTTTCAAACCCATCCAAACTCCATCAGTCAAAAATTCAAACTGTCTTACATGTTTGTTTTTTTCTTTGCTCTTGTAAAACAAAATGAAATATGAATAAATATGAAATACCACATAATTAAAGAGCGAATGGGCAATGGAAAGAAAAAAAGGGAGGTACTGAGGGGAGGGGGAGGAGGGTGTGAAAAACATAATGACCACATGATGTTGTTGGTTACACAATTCTAAAAAAAGGGTCTGCAGCTATTTCCATCTCTGGTGGGCTGCTGCTGCAAGTATGCAAATGTATCTTCTCCTTCCCTGCCGAGGCTTAAGAATGCAAATAAAACAGGGGCAGCATATGTTCCGATTTAAATATGCATGACTAATGAGCCTGAGGAGCTAATCACCATGGCATGAGGGCAGGAAGTGAGGTGGCTGTCCACAAAAAGCTGAACTTTTGGCCTGCTGGAGAGTGAAAAGGTAGCTTCAAGTGATGGAGCTGCTGACCTTTTGCCCCGCCACTTAAATATACTGGCTAAAGTGTGCTAAATGTGCTTGTTTGTTTCTCCTGTGACTGACAGTGTATGTATGTTCCTCTTGTTAGTCCACTTAACTCCCAAACAAAGATTCCCCAAGGGTGGAATCCTAATCAAAGCTCGGTGGTCCCTTGGGTGTTGTGTTCAATGTGTGAGTGTCTGTGAGAGAGAGACAGAGAAAAACAAGACGAAGGGCGCAAACAACCAGTTTGGTATTTCCCTGACCTTGAACACCCTTTTGTGTGGTGTCCAGCACAGAGCAAAAAAGCAAACTAAATACTTGCAGTAAATGCAAAGCAAAGGTGGAATAATGCTTCAAAAGTAAATACACCATTTTAATTAATCACTCTCCAACCACACCACGTGTTTCAGCATCAAATATTCATGTTCAATGTGTTTAAAGCAGGGTCGGCGGTAAAGCGGCCTGCATTTATCTATGAATGAATATGACTGACTCTTACATATCAACAGCTGCTTTATACTATGAAAAGTTTCTCCTTCAGTGCATTAAAGCCATTTGAAGGCAGCAGAACATGTGTTGATAAAAGTGTAGCCTCTACATGTGCAGAGCCATTAAACATGGCGGTACACTGGGTTTACATTCATTACATCACATGCAAATGACACCAGACCACTACAGAATAACCACATACACCTGTACACACGTTAGGTTGGTTGTTTATGATTCGTTTTCTGTTGTTTGTCAAATTGTGTCGGATTACAGCGGCTCTCATCCTATGTGTCATTGCCTCCTTTCCAACTTCCTTTTTAGCGAAAGGGGCGTTTTGTGTTTTATTCTTGAAATGCATAACGACTACAATCTCTTTTAGCTTTTTTTCAGTAATATAAGAATAAATTAACAACTCTGTTGCATGCCACAATCATATAAAGTCAAGCAAAATAGCCGCCACAAAAGTACCTGTTGCGGTTTCAGTTTGAATCGGCTTCTTCTGCTCAGTGGGTATGCTCTGTGCTAACGTTACTGGGTTAACCTTTGTGCTAATGTGTTAGCCTTTGTGCTACTGTTATAGCTTGTTGAGCAGCAGCTCTCACTCGTTCTTAAACTGGGGACACACCAAGCCAACGTCAAAGAACTAGCGGTGACAAAGGCCACCAGTTGTGTCGCCTTTGTCTTGGCCCAAAAGTTGCGCTGCTGACCAGCAGGCAGCGGTAGTCTGTATTTGTCATTCAAAAAGGGAAACAGGGAGACCGAGGACGGCGAATATACAAGCCGTTGTTACGATACGTACATGAAACTAAGCGGCGTCTGCCGACCATTTTCACACCGATCTCACTCACCACTTAGCTTCATTCCAGATGACCATACCATTGTCTTAATATCCGTGTATTAGAATGATCAGATGAGATGAAGATGATCCTTTAAGCTGAACAGCCAATCAGAGCGATTTCCCTCACCGACGGGTGCCGCCACCGATTCAAAATGTTGAATCGGCCGAAAAAACTCCAACACGGGCAGATTGGAGCCAACGGTGTGGAAGACACCAAAAAAAACTAGACCAACGAATGCTCACCGACGGCCCCAAACTGTCCGATGGCCGACCGTCAGTGTGGTGTGTCAGGACTCTCACTTGTTCTTTGGCTCAGTAGGCGTGTGCTCATGAACGAGTTAACTTCTGGACTTCAATGTCCGGTCATTTGTCAGTGTTTTCTTTTCCGGGTTTTTTTATGTTGTAAGCTGTTGTTTGTGCTTTGTGTTGTCTGTTGTTTACACGGCTAACGGGTTTGTCGAAATGGTGGTTGCCGGTGCCGCTTTGGTGTCATGTGTTCAACCAATCACCATGAACTATGAAGAACTATGATCGTTCCTAGTAATTTCGTGCAGAGACAACACAAATGGGTGGTTCTTAGAACTATGAAAAGTTCTTCTGTCTCGAAAATGCCTTATGTGGGTGTGACCACATCTTTCTGAGTGTGTCTTGACTGTTAGGCTATCTATTGCTGCCTGATGCCAAGTCACGAATCAGTTGCTCAGGATGATTTATGTGGGTTAAGTCCACAGTGTCCATTTCTCATATCTTCAGCAGAAATCAATGTCTTCACGCTCTGACACGTATTCTAGTGTTGTGGAATGCAGAAAAGTCAGGTGGGCAAAGCACTGTTTAGCAAATGAAGACAAAAGAGAAAAAGTAAAACGGGGGAGTAGCTGGAATCGATGAATATTTGAATTTGTCAGTGAGTTATTTTCAGTGTTTTTTTCTCTGCTCTCTCGTTTCACTTCGTCATCTTCATTCTTTGGATCTTCATTAGATCGACACACACATGTAAAGCAGACATATTGTGTCCTATTTAACTTTGTTTCCCTGGCAGTTTACTTCTTTACATTGCATTCCTAGCTCAAAGTAGTCCAGCAATAAAACACCTCCATCTGCTAAAAATAGTCGAGCAGTGAAACACCTCCAGCTGCCCTCTGCCCAGTCATTTCCACTCCTGGCAGTATGAGTCTTCTGCAGACAAAGAGCCTGTTATTTATGAACAATCATAAATATCCAGCACAAACAACTTCTCTGGCACACTGGTTCTCTCCCGGTCCATAAAAATCATGGAACGGTTGTTGTTTTGTAGCCTGTATTTAGAAGGAATTCATCCACGCATTTGGTCACCGTGCTCTAAAACCAACAGATACTGTTGGATAATGGCAGATCAAAGTGAAGGAGTGGACTAACAGAGCAGCAGGACCTCAGCTTGATACATAGACAAACTCTCCCATCAGTTTCACTTTCACTTTCCTACATTCTCTCGACAAAAGACAGAAAGTCAGTATCACCTCAAAACTATTAAAAAACAAGACTGAGGAAAGTGAACATCCCCTCACCCATCGTCATGGACTACAACGAGTATTCTGAGCAGCTGCATCACTGTCTGATACTAAATAGTAACACCTCAGACTGCAAGAGCCTTCAGCAGACGGCAACAGCTGAGGCAGAGGATATTTATGTACCATAAGCACTGAATCCACACTTACCTGAAATGAACTGAATAAACAGTCTAACAGCCCAGTCTATTGCTCTCTGCACATCACACAGCATCATTAACATCTTCTATAGAATAGAGGTATGTCCTGGACTGAACTCTAGACTGAACTTTACACCTTGTCCTTGTAGTCACGCTGCTGTTTATACAGTGTTTACAGCGTACAAATATTTTCTTCTCACTGTACTGTATGTTCATGGGTTGACCAAGACATCTACTTCACTCGGTTCCAATAATCTCTAAAGATAAGGACTGAAAAAGCTTTTTTCTCCTCGCCCACTTGTCATAATTCTTTAAGTCTTTCTATCCACCTCTTCCTCTCAGAGCCGTGCATTCTCTTGTTTTGACTCCTCCTGGGGTAGATTTTCTAACAGTGGAAGTCATCCAGTGCAGTAGAGCGTCTGGGAGGCTTTAAGCTCGCTATATCACTACTGCTGCTGTAACTAATTGCAGATAGACCGGCTATTGATTTGCTTCCAGACACGGAACAGATGTTTGTCTGCAGTTTTAGTAAAAGCAGGCAGTAAATCCACAAAAAGAAGAGAGGAACGTTAGAGGCTTTTCATTTTTGAGGAGACAAATCCCATTCTTTATTGTCTGTTTATGTTGCCTGTTGCCAAACAGAAGAAGAAACGTTAGATTCCTCAAAAAGTCAGAGCTTCTCAGTGCGACTTGCATCATAAACCGAACACAACACAACCATTAAAAGTTGGACAGGCATTTCACAAAAGAGATCTCGTAAGTTGTTGCTGTTATAATAGATGTATTACAAAACATGAACTCTCATGCTTCACAAATGCAGGTGTATAATATCCTCTTTTCTACAAGAATAAAACCAATTGATATCTTTTTAGCATTAATATTTAAAGGTGCAATGGACACTCTAGGTATATGATATGCAAAGCAGTGCGGTTTTGATATGGACATTCTGTTTGACAAGTGAAAAATCTGTATCTGCATTACACATATCCATGCTTTACACAATAGCTATAATGGAAAATTGGATTTTAATCATTTAACACTTGCATATAATTTTATCTTCAGAGTACCATCTGTAATGCACCACAAGCCATCCGTTCCTCTAATTCATTCCCATTTACATGGAGCAATACTTGCTAAGATAATGCAATGGTATTTCCTGACTGCACACCCGGTGCCCATGCTTTAATTTACATCTTGATTTATGAGCTCCAGAGAGACAAAAAAATAAAAAAGCAAAATAAAACCACCCACACAGACCTCCTCTGAATAACTGAATGTACAATAAGCAGGAGTACATCAATGTGATTACTTGGACAAATGCATCGTGTTTGCATTTGCTCCCAGCAATTTTCCTGTGTCATTTGGTTTAATAAGTACAGACGTGTCACCTCACTGGTTGAGTGGACTGGCGCAGAAGCCACAAAGGGACTGCGCGCTGGGTGGTTAAATTCAGCTAGTGCCACTGCTTGCTCTTCATCTGTTTGGTATCTGGAAACTCTGAGAAGGCCGATAAGGTTTGTAACCCTCTGTAGGGAAAGGAAAAGATATGATACGGTTCGCAGGAGAAGGATTTTAGTGCACAGGGGGAGAAACAAAAGCATGAAGGAACAGAGGGAGGAAGAGAGGATAGAGAATGGAAATTGAATGGCTCCTATAATACAGTATTGGAAACGCCATTGTCTGTTAAATAAATAAATAAATAAATAAAGAGAAAGTTAAAGAGAGTAAAAAGTAGCTTAGAGAGAAAGGATATCTCAAAACTAAATTGCATACAAAAGCAGATATGTATCATAGACATGAATAATGGGAACATTACTTTTAGGCACAAAAGCTTGAAATTAAACAATCCATAGTCATTTGGTTATAAGAATAGTTTAACTAATAGTTAAGTTGGGAAGTTTCAGTATTTACAGTACTGGCATTGTTGTACTTAACAGATTTGGGCCAAAACAGCACACCACGCAGATACATACAACAGATACATTCATGAACAAGAGTCCCGACTAAAACTAACAGAATCTTAGCAATTAGCAATATTAGTTTTTTCACTACTTTGTACTGAAAATTCATAAAGGATGGATGGATGTAGTCATGGAGACACGTTAAGTAAACACAAATTAACAAGTTGGTCCTCCATTTCTGAGGTCCACCTTACTACTTTATACTTTGCGTTTTGCATTAGCTCATGCATTATCCACGTAAACTTGATTCATTATCATTTCATTGTTTGTTACCAGTAAAATACCTATTAACTAAGTTTAATTAACTATCAATTTACTAATTATAAATGATGGTTATCATAAATCAAAAGTCATAAATCAGATAAAAAAAAGTCACAGAGAGATTGAAAGATAAAAATACATAGATGAGGGAATAATAGGTGAAATTGGAAAAAAAAAAGAATGAAGTAAAATAAAAGACTGAATGTTAGCCACCACTGTGCCAGACAGCTGGTCATCTAATGTCCAAGAGGTGCCAAAGTCAGGTCCTTGTCCAAATACAGCAGCTGTAAAACAATAAACAAGTGTGAAGGAAGGGAGGGGGAAGAGATTGAGTAAGACGACAGGGACTTAAGAAGAGCCTATGGTACAAATAAAGGGACTGATGTGGGAGGACAAGAAGGGAGCAAGAAGGCCACAGAGGTATGAAGAAATCAAAGGGAGGAGGAGGGAGGCTTCGCAAGAAGAGGAGATGCCGATGCGTTCAAAGTACTGTTTCTCTCTCCATTCAGAGTGAGGAATATGCGACAGAGGAGGCGGGGGGATGGGAGGGAGGACAACACCTCAGAGTGCTATTCTGCCACTGTTAGTTCAGAGTGAGTGCCCTCGTAAAGAGACCGAGAGGCTAGAGGCCGTTTACGGTGCCAGATTTTTTAGAAACAGATGTTTTACTGGATCAACCTGGCACTGTAGGAGAGCAGCGAGAGGAGGGACAGGTAATAAAGACTGGAGCTGACAGACAGAGAGAGGAGCTGAAAGCCAGAGAAGAAGAAGAAGAAGAAGAAAGGAAGAGGGAGGGAAGGCCAAGTTAATGAGGCTGGCAGAGAGCGGAATTGATAGAGACTGAGACAAAGAAAGATGGGGGTTAAGGGAACAACCTGAAACAAACAGACTGTTTTTTTGTTTTTATTCAGTGGATTTTTCATGACTTCGCTTGCAAAGAACTTTGAATAGTTTTGTTTTTATTCACTATATCGAGCAACTGGACTGACAAACGTGCAAGTCAAAAGAACAAAGTTATTAGAGTTTGAACAAGTGCTACATCATTTATTGTAGTGATTTATCAATTAACAAGACTAAGATTCATGCTAGAAGCTCTGGGAAGCTGCAGTGGGCATTCAGACCGACAACACCGCTCTCTCCATAGGAAAACAATCGCACGGCCAGCGCTGAGAGATTTTACAACCGATCGTGCAACCCGGTCTCACAGGAAGGCGTATAAATACTACGACATTACACGGTTATTCCGCGTGTCATGATTACGCATTTTAGCCTTTTCATTTGTACGCCGCTTTTCGTGTGTCATTTGTATACCAAGCGTCCGTAAATAGGTTCAGGCAAGAAAACCACTTGGTCGGGGTAAGGAAAAACGTCATGGTTAGGCTAAAAATAAGTACATAAAGTAAAATATGTACGGATATCAATGTAACACAGCTACGGAAAACACGTCACAAACATCACATGACAAATGTCACTAACGTAACTTACAAAACAAAACAACGGTCAACAACGGTCTCCTGGTTAAAAGTCCGATGTTTGTTGGACCCATCCCCGACTGCCCATCAAAAATGATCTTTCTTGCTTTTTATATTCCGTCATTAACTCTTACCGTAGAATTTATACGCGGATGTGTTTACATTGCAGTCAGTACAGGATACATGGCGTACAGATGACACGCTAAATCAAGAAAGGCGTACTTATTGCACGCTAAACGCCTTGCACATTATAATGGCATTAATACACCTTTTCGTGCAAATGGGCCGGTATATGATTGGCCACCACAGCGCCTTCCCAGAAAAGCCAACTTTTTTCCCGGGCGACCCTCCATTTTTCACCAAAGTTAGTACCGAGTTGTCAAGATATTTCACACAGAACCACAAATGTCAACCTCATGGTGGCGCTAGGCTGAAAGTCTGGGGGTCATCAAAATTAGTAGAATTCCTGACCTGGGTACCATGAATGAACAGGAAATAGTATTAGGAGAGTACGACTGCAGTATGTTCATATTTTGCAGTACATCCATCAAAACCAATCATCCGTTCCTTCCCTGTTTCTTCTCTCACTCCTTAGTGTCCAATCTGTTGAGGTGATAAGCCCAGTTGCTTGGTGGTAATGGGAACGACGGTAAGGTTTATTTATTTATGGGCTTAACCCCCCAATAAACCATTAAATTTCACACCTGAAGGTGTTGAACAATCAGCTGACATGAGGCAAGTGTTGGTTCACATCGCTGCACTGTTTGCTGAGTTGTTCTTCATGAATACGGACAGATAGGATTCACAGAGGGGCGGTCTGCAAAGAAAGTAATGGGAGTTTTTTTTTTTTGTTCTGTAGCTGCCATTTGAGAAAATTGACACCAAAGACATCACAGTAAATAACTGTAATTCGTATGTACGTATATATTTGTTTTTTATACATATTTACGCATAGAAATTCACACAAATTACTAATTTGCGTACAGAAATGGTAAAAAAATAATAATAATAATGTCCCCCCCGATACCTGCCAGATGCAGTTAATCTCACTTCAGGGTTTATGACTCCCCCAACCCAACCCCCACCCTTTCCACCCAGAAGCACTAAAGCCACTTATTTCCTTACTCTACACTGGGCCGCAGGGCTTCTTTGCCCCCACAGGCACTTAAATGCACTCAATTTTGACACATCACCGGTGAGTCAAGTTTAATCAAACACTCTTTAATTCAAAAAGCCATCTACATTCATCTTGTGTTTGCAGGTCAGACCGTCAGTGAGTCGCTATCTTAATATGATTGTGAACTTTTGGCCTCCACAGCCACTCTGTGAGTGTGTGAGGATCTTGTAAAAGAAGCTAATTTTTCAAGACGAACACACACGGTGAGGTTCTTTGTCGAAACCAACATTTCCTGGAAGCTGAATCACTTGCTCTCATACACGTTACTCCCAGCCATCTCTTACTCTCTTTGTATGCTGACCCTATTTTGTTACTCTGCTTTATTTTTCAGAAACACAGACTTTTAGCCTCAGACACACCCTTCCCCCTCCCTGGTGAATGTGTGTGTTTCATGTTAAAACCTGCACTAAGTGGCTGAGGGTCAGTCTCGTCTCCGTCGAGCCTCTCTGAACATCCCTTATTAATGAGCCTCGTGGCCGTGGGGAGACACCGCAAACACCTAATGCACAGATGATAGAGAGGTTAAGGGAGGGAAGGAAAGGGCAGATGGGGATAAGAATAATGAAAATAACTGGAGCGATGAAGATGGGAGTGGGGGGCGGAGAGAAGAAGGAAGGCACTAAGAGAAAAGTGGACAATAGAGAGGAGATACAAAGGAGAAGAGGGTCGACATAGGGTAAAAGACAGAAAGAGGCATGACGAAAGCTATGCAGCGTGACAGCAGAGACAAACGGAGAGGGTGAATCCAAACAACATTTTTATGAACTAGCTATTACCTGCAGAGTGTTCTGTACGTCCCACAGGTTGCAAGGCTTTCTCGCCCTTGTATCTCGTCACGCCGCAAAGGGGATTACAACGGCGAAGCCAAACAAAACCCCCGCAGCGCGCACACGCACACCGTTCAACACTAACAGGTATGAAAAGGTGTTTGGAAACGCAGCAAGCCCAAATCTCAGTTACTTATCCATTTCAGTTCCATATCTTTGATATCAGATGAATTGAGCACCGCCTGTACAGTCAGTCCTGGTAGGGGATCTTTGTAAAATGTAAGTTGCGTGACATTGCTTTGTAGGAACTCGAGAAGACACTAGAAAAAAAGAGTCTATCTATCAAAATAGAAAAAGAAAGAAAGAAAAGAATCTCAGAGTTGCCACAAATCCCTTCAGTCGGATTTTAAATGCTTCTGTTCGAGATAAGAGGTCAATTATTCTCTCATGCAAAGCGATCAACAAATTAAAGCCCCTTACTTTAGCTCTTTTAAATCAGCACAAATGACAGCAGATAATTGGGCTAATTTACACTGGAAAAAAGAAGCTTTAACAGTGCACAACACTTAGTTCATTTTGTTCGATATAATTTCCAAAGTGTGTTTTTTTTCTATTATTCTGACTTGTGAGTGATCATCTTCTGGCTCCTGTGTTCTAGACTTTTTGGACCAAACAGTTCTGGAGACTCCCTGAGAGGAACTGCCCACTAGTTCCCCCGAGAATTACATCTTCAAGGGCTTTTCTTCTGTTTGCATTCGCACCGCCAATAAGAATGCTGAAGTGACGTAAGCGGCTAGTTTGTTATGTTTCACAAGCACTCTTGGCTTATTTGTTTTAGTAATATAAAAATTCATTATCACATAATCAAAATAGCGGTCATGAAAGTACCTTTTGTGATTTCAATTTGAATCGGCTATCATTCTTCGGCTCAGTGGGTGTGCTGTGTCCTACTGGGTTAGACTTTGTCCTACTGGGTTAGACTTTGTGCTACTGGGTTAGACTTTTTGCTACTGGGTTAGATTTAGTGCTACTGGGTTAGTCTTAATGCTACTGGGTTAGTCTTAATGCTACTGGGTTAGTCTTAGTGCTACTGGGTTATCCGTCGTGCAACTGGGTTAGCCTTTTGGCTACTGGGTTGATCTTAATGCTATTGGGTTAGTCTTAGTGCTACTGGGTTAGCCTTTGGGCTACTGGGTTAGCCTTTGGGCTACTGGGTTAGCTTTTGGGCTACTGGGTTAGCCTTTGGGCTACTGGGTTAGTCTTAATGCTACTGGGTTATCTTTTGGGATAATGGGTTAGTCTTAGTGCTACTGGGTTAGCCTTTGGGCTACTGGGTTAGTCTTAATGCTACTGGGTTATCTTTTGGGCTACTGGGTTAGTCTTAATGCTACTGGGTTAGCCTTTGGGCTACTGAGTTAGTCTTAGTGCTACTGGGTTAGTCTTAGTGCTACTGGGTAAGCCTTTGGGCTACTGGGTTAGTCTTAATGCTACTGGGTTAGTCTTAGTGCTACTGGGTT
Organism: Helicolenus hilgendorfi; assembly: GCA_916700815.1. NCBI lineage: Eukaryota > Metazoa > Chordata > Actinopteri > Perciformes > Sebastidae > Helicolenus > Helicolenus hilgendorfi. The sequence continues at coordinate 2,174 of CAKALG010015743.1, read as the reverse complement.
AGCTCGCTGAGCAGTGGCTCTCACTCCTTCTTTGGCTGAGTGAGTGCGTGCTCAAGAATGAGTTAACTTCTGGACTTCACTGACAGTCCATTTGTCCATCTTTTCTTCCATTTTTTTTTCGTTACAAGCTTGTTTGTGTTTTGTGTTGTCTGTTGTTAACACAGCCAACAGGTTTTTAAAAATGGCGGTTGCCAGTGCTGCATTGGCTCATGTGTTCGACCAATCACCGTACATGTGCATCACTCATGGTGCTGGGAGAGTACCTAATCAGAAATGGGAGCTAAAAAAGTCCCTCAAAATGGTATTCTAAGAACTATGATCATTCCTAGTTCTTGCGATACGGAGACAATAAAATGGGGGTTCTCAGAGCTAAGTTCCTAGAAGTTTCCTAGAGTCTAGAGTCTCTAGACATAGACATTTTTTTGTCTCTCAGCAGTTATTTCATCCAACTTTTTGAAGTAAGCTACTTCACGTTAATTTCATCCCAATTAATTGTATTCCCTCTTTCCTTCTGACTGTAACTGCTCTCTCTACATGATTGTTTTATGACCACAGTAATAACGTAAGGACACTAAGGCCTTGACCTTTGCTCCCCTAACTCCTGGATTGGAATCGTATGTTTTTTTAATGACAGGAAGAGTTCAGTCAAGGTTAACTCAAAAGGTCTTGACAGTGTTCTCTAACTGAGATTAGGCCTACAGGGAAGGTAAAACAGGGTGTTTGTTTTTTTGTAGATAATATGCATAAGCATGTACTGTGTCAGGGCCACTACACTACACTATACACTAGTCAAAGGGGAACCACACAATCTGCCTTCTTTGTGGCAGAAAAACAAGTTTCATAATGTCTAGCACTATCTTGTGAGAGAGAAAATTGAAACTGACACTTAAATTTGGTTCTTATTTTGTATAATTAAGTGTAATTCTATGCAGTACTGTGTTTTAGCAGTGAAGTCTACGGAGCTGCAGTTTCAGACTCGAGTCTCTCAATGATGACAACCTGTGACAGCTGGAGTCTCATGTGAACAGGCCAAACGTGGGTGGAACGCGCTTGTTCATTAACCTGCGTCAAACACCAAAGTATTCTGAGACTCTGACAACTTTTTGCTCCCTTCATTTTTTTCCTCTTGATTTTTCTATTTTTCCACCCGGTCTCTGACTATCTGACAAGGAAATTTCATACAAACCTATGTCACAATCAAATGTGTTTTAATTGAATTGAGGGTCAGATTTGCTATGATGTATTTATCAAACAGGGCCGCAGTTAGCGCGTTGTTTGTGTTTTCAAATGAATCAAATTAATTGAATCTGTCTTTCTATTTAACTAGTAGGAGAACAGAACAGTTTATTATGTATTTGTCTAAATTTGCTAAGCTCACACAATTTGTGTATGTCAGTTTTTGTCAGAAAATTCACAGATGGGATTTACACAAAGAAGGTTTCAGTGGAGAACAGAAACATGCATTAAACATAAACCTATACAAATCAAATCTTTGAAATAAATATGAAGCATTTAGGTTATAACTAATGAACACCAAATGTGGTTTGTGTAACGAAATATAATGGTGGATGGGGTGTTGTAGACGAATGAATGAATGAATGAATGAAAAACAGCGCACATTTGAGCTATGTCATTTTCTTAGTAAAACTGGGTCATGTCTAGAGGGAACCCACAAGTTGTTAAAAACTTGCATTGACTTCGAATGGTTGAGGTTAGGCATTGACCTTAAATGGTTAAGGTTAGGCATTGACCTCGAATGTTTGAGGTTAGGCATTGACCTTGAATGGTTAGGTTAGGCATTGACCTTGAATGGTTAAGGTTAGGCATTGACCTTGAATGGTTTAGGTTAAGCATTGACCTTGAATGGTTGAGGTTAGGCATTGACCTTGGATGGTTGTGGTTAGGCGTTGATCTCAAATATTTAAGGTTAGGCATTGACCTTGAATGGTTGAGGTTAGGATAGGTCGTCAGGCGAGTCTCGCAAGAGTTTTCACATATTGTTTTCACCAAGGCGTTCCCAGGCCTGACAGCTTGGCTATAGATATATAATCTCTCCAGCCTGTTCTGGGTCTACCCCGGGGCCTGTTACCAGTTGGAAAACCTCTAAAAGGACGCGTCCAGGAGGCATCCTGATCAGATGCCCAAACCACCTCAGCTGGCCCCTTTTGACGCAA
>CAKALG010015742.1:0-11017 GCA_916700815.1 Helicolenus hilgendorfi | reverse complement strand
TTTTTTTTTTAGATCCTTAACCTCCGCCTAATGGTGCACAGTTCTCTTAATTAGTTAGAAAAAATTTGCCAGTTTATTAGGTACAACTAGCTAAAATGAATGTAATCTAATGCAGCAATCTTGCAATAGATCGTACATGCTTTGTATGAGAAAAGAGTCATGTTGCTGTAGCGCCACCTATAGGCACAATGCCACCAAGTTAATTAGCTATTTAAATGATAGAATGAATTTGCCAGTTTAGTACAACTAGTTAACACTAATGCAGTCTAATACAACAGTTGTGCTTTAGATCCTGCCGGCTTAGTACGAGAAAAGACCCTAAAAATCTTAATAGAGTCATGTTGCTGTAGCGCCACCTAGAGGCACGATGCCTTCAAGTTTGAAAGGATTATTTGAAAGTGGAGTTAATTGCTGAAACGATTAGTCGAATAATAATAATTGATAAAACGTTTAAATAATTTTTAAGCAAAAAAACAAACATTTATTGGTTCTATCTTCTCAAGTATGAGTATTTACAGCTGTTCTCTGTTTTCTATCATAGTAAACTTAAATTGAATTTCGGACAATTGGTCAGACAAAACAAGACATTTGAAGATGTCACTTTGAAATGTTTGAAACTATTCTGGGCATTTTTCTCAATTTTCTGACATTTTATAAACAAAATGATCAATCCGTTAATTGAGAAAACAACAAAATAATTGTTGGTTGCAGCCCTTTTGCTAATAAAATGTAATAAATGGAAGAAAGGAATCTCAATTTAATACAATATGACGCTACATACAGTCCATTGTGTTATAATAATGTGTTGATGTGATGTAGAATTTCACATATTTAGTGCTCGTAGCACAATAAAGCCGAAATTACTTGCAATCTAGAAGTTAACAGTGAAATTAAGTTGTTCATACATGTGTGAACTGTGAATGCTAAAAAAGGAAAATATTACTGAAACTTACATTTTTAATCCAATTTATATTTAACAGCAACTTCATGCAAAGCAGCTGTATTTTGCACTGTAGACCCGGTGGGGAGACTCCACTGTAGAAACCGAGAGGACTGTGGTTGGGTGTAATGTGTTTGGTATTGGCTGAGAGACTGAGGGGGTCGAAGACTTCACTTGTTTTACTCAGATGAATTGGACAGGCTACTAGAGGCGCCGAGGCTTCAGCATCTTGATAGCAAACTTGATAGAGCAATGGGCCGTGGTGGCACTGAACATAGGCTTACATCGATAAAATGCAGCGTACTGTGTATACAGTATATACCCAACGAGATGTGTATTCAGTTGAAACCATTAAAATGCTGAGAGAACCCTATAGCATAAATGAAATTGTTGTACATACTCACTGGGCCCTGACCGACAAAATGGAGTGCAAATGTTAAGTACTGCGAGATGTAAAGTACAAACACATTATGGGCAGGTATTAGCTTATAAAACACCGCAAAGCAGAGAAGAATGTGAACAGTCCTTGCACTGCTCTAGCTCCCTCCACGTAACATCAAGGTTTATTACTGTTTTCTGAAAAAAGTAGAACAATTGGATATCATGTCATGACATTTAAAAGTAAGCAGAGGGTTTTGCTTCATGGGCTGTAAAGCAGTCTTTTCTTTTTTCTATTTATATATAGTAAAACATTTTGGACCTCTAAGCACTTCTTAGTTTGTTCTACATTTTCAGCTTTCAGGAACACATGGAAACACAATCAGCAAATTAAAGGAATACTTCACCCCCAAAATTACCATTTGTATATCACTCACCTTGTGTTACCTTGAATTCTTGAAGAAAACGTTTGACAACAGTAAAACTATATCAAACATCCGTTTACAATCTCTCACACAACTCGTGCAGTATAATCCAAGTCTCATTTATCCAGTCGTATGCTCACTACTTCTCAAACACATGCAGCTTCACTAAAACCTTAGTATTTAAAACACTTCCGCATAAACAGTCTCACGCTTGCACAGGCAAGCTGAGTTAGAAGTTTTTTAAATAGTAAGGTTTTAGCGAAGATGCATGTGTTTGGGAAGTAGTCTGGATTAATGAGACTTTACATGAGTTTGCAAATGGATGTTTTGATATACAGTAGTTTTGCTTTTGTTAGTTTTCTTCACAAATTCAAGGTAACGGGATGAGTAATAGATATAAAAAATGGTAATTATGGGGGTGAAGTATTCCTTTAAGTATGAAGCAAACATGTTTTAGGTACTCTACTAGGGTTGGGCGATATGTAAAATGTTTCCATCATCAGCCAAACAACCGGCGATTGCCGATATATTTGTGTAGATGTGTGTGCTTTTGTGTGTATTTTTAGCTGGAGATCTAGTGGTGGAGCGTGAAAAAACACACTTCAAACTTGACAGAAACAAAATAGAGTTCACCAAAACCGTCTTGGTTAGTCTTTCCAACAATCACCAACTGTAGTTTGGTTGAAATAATCTCTTATTTCACTGAGTTAGCTTTGAAAATATGCCGGCTTTACACTTATTTTTCCCGCGCTGTATCTCTCTCTGCCCGCTGAGCAGCTCTCGATCTTCAGAAGCAGACCATTAAATTAGCAAAATAAAATTGCAAACCGTCCAAAAAAACAAACCGGCAATGTACTGAGCCAGTCGCCGATACATTTGTCCAATCGCCCAACCCTATACTCTGCAGCCTAACTTAATGAGGAACAGCCTATAATTGTACACATTAGCTTGAAAAGATCTAATAGTGATATATATAAGCACATCTCAATCGTTGCAGGCGTTAATATTAACCATAATTGCCAGTCACTTATTCATCTCACTTGAAAACCTTTGCCATCTCTTTGTGCTATACCGTGTGACAGTCAGGCATATCTGATTACTTCATACATGTGACTTATGTTTTTAACAAGTGGAATTACGGTCCGTTTGACAACCATGTTTGACAACCTCTGTGGCATTAAAACTGAGCCCCATGATGTCGTTTAAAAATACACCTCAAACTTTGCCACACTCTTTAGTCTTTAGTCTTGAAGGGGGGATGCTCACTGATTTGTTACCACTCAGCAGTACTTTTCTTCTTAATGAATTTTTAATATCCTTAATGACAGCAGAAGAATGATGTCATTAGGAGTGGATGTTTGGAAAACGCTGACTTGAACTCTTTTGGACGACCATTTTTATAATGATTTAATATAGATTAACGCCCCATAGTAATGAGCAGTTTGGCTTTGAGGGGGGCAACCATTTAAAGTAAGACCCCACCATTCATTTGGCTGTACACTTTGAAAACTTTTTTTTTTATGATCCATCACTCATTCGCTGAAGTTTTTTCTTTGAGTGACAGTGAAATGCCCCCGTTGATATAACATCAATATCTTCTTATGGTAAACAAAGACAACAGGTTATGGTATCATGTTTTCAAAGAGTACACTTGCACAAACTGTGAAACATACATTCGGTTTTCATCTCAGAGAGACACGTTTTCAGAATATCCACGGCACTCTCATCCTCCTACAACTATCTACATCCACTAATGCTGCGATCATCTCCGGACAGAGCAGTAATGCCATGGAGGCAGAGAATTAAGATTGTGTCCTCCTGGTAATTTACCTACTGGACCTTGTGCGCTGGTGAAGTGTGAATCAATTTGTAAAGGATAGTTAAATTTCTATAACAACCTCCCCCTTCTTCACACTTGACTATCCCACATCAGCTATTAAAAAATGAAAGGAAAAAAAAAAAAAATCACGTGGCGTCTTATGAAGATGATCAAGGGGAAGGCCACTCGCTGGGAATGATAAAACGACTCGCTGCACTTTCACCCCCTTATTTCTTTTTTTTTTTTGTGCTGAATGCACCGACCTCTCCCTCTGTGTACTGTATGTGTGTATGACAAGCACATGCATTAGGTGCGAAAGATAAATAAACAAGCCCGGAATATAAAATGAATAAAACAAGAAGGAGGAAGCAGCCTGGCTAGGACACTGATATCCCTTGGCAAAATGTTTTATCATATTCAGCAAAGGAAGAGTCTTTATTTTATTGATTTAAAAAAAAATAAATCCCAGAGGCACTAAAAGGAACAGGCAATGATTAATGTCCCTCTCAGAAAAAGAAATTATATGGAATAAATTAAACTACTGCGGCAGCAAATTGAAAAATAAGGATGTAAATGAGGTTTGAATACTTAATATCTTATAAAGAAAAATAGTCAATGAGGCCCAAAAATGATGAGGGATTGCCAAAGAAACATAATATTAACTCTAATGACCGAGGCTAGATTTTCTGTACTGTCAGAATTTACCTGTCACAACTGATTTTCTGGCACACACATGAAAAATGAGGGACGGTGTTTGAAGCAATTGAAAGAACCCTGTTCGCAGTGGAAGAAATAAGAACAGAAAAGTGTCATTAAGATGTCTTTAATACATGCTTATGTTACATTATACATCCACGTAAAAGCTCGACATACTTTAAACAAAGCCTGAATGCTACATCTGTTGTAACGCCAGCGAATGCGTCACTGTAATCACACATCAGCCTATTACCGTAGCATGCAGGTTAGTATGTGCATCATTGGAGTGCATTATGTTCATATAAGGAGCTCATGTTTATCACAGGCTTCATCTCCAGGCTCCATCAAACCCAAGAGCACGTCTTTATGTTAACGCAAATGATCTGCGCTTGATTTATCCAGCATTATGGCGTTGATTTTTCTCTCACTATCATCGGGAAAAGGTCAAACCGCTGAAAGACGGCTCGTGCGATATTTGTCAAGTTTTTTTTTTTTTTAGCTCGTCCTCATCACGTTGCTCTCAATTAAGCCACAGCGCGATGTGGGAATCAGTCAATCCTCCAGCTATCGTTCACGTTAACAGTACACGCTGCACAATGAGAAGAAAGCCAAAAGCGCAAGAGAGAGAGAGAGATCTGTGGTACGCTATCAGTCGAAGTCGTTGTAGAGTTGGCCCCCGGTCCTCCCCATCCATCAGAGGTGGGGTAAAGATGAGAGAGTGAGACGGGGCCTGGGGAGTGGCAGTCGGGTGCTTGCATTGCACCCCATTACTTCAGATGGATAGCAGAGGGGTGCTCCACATTAAACACTGTTCCCTCAGTCGGAACCTTTAATTATAACTCCTCAGTATCACTTACAGCAGCCCAGCACAGATGTTAAAAACCTTTCGCGGCTTGGTTACCCCACCTTACTTAATCTCAAGAAGGGGGGAAGATACAGATGGCATATCAAGAGTCTGAGGATATGCTTGATCTCTGACAACAGAAGTGGCTTTTCCTGTTGGGGAGGGGGTGAAGGTCTGTCTGTTTGCGTGTATGTGTGTGGTAAAAAATATTTTTGGGCATATTTTGCAGCGAGTCAGAAGTTGCAAAGTTGCCATAAAAACTGGTGAGGGGTAAAATCCATCCGAGCTCGTACTGTCACTAAAGCGGCGCAACCAATTCAGCAGGGAGCAAGACTTGTGCTCTTAGGCAGGGAGGGAGCACTGTAAATCAGTGTGCCTATGAGCAGCTTTGTTTACATATTACACTCTTTACTCTAGTCTGAAGGGTTCAGCAGCCCTTACATCAGCCTGCCTCTGTGTATGGCTCATAAAACTAAAGAAGGAACATAACGCTGGTGTGGTTTGCTGCTTCAACAGTGTGCGGTGGCATCATTGTCGGTGTCAGAGTAGTACACACGGAAACATCAAAGAATAAGTTTATATACATCCCGATAACACTATATGTCACGAGACCAGAAATTTAGTAGTCAATACCGACGCCAGTGAAATTTCTCGATTCTCAATTCCTCGATTCTCAATTCCTTACCAGGTTAAAAAACAAAACAATAAATCCCATGTACTTCGCATACACTCCTTTTATTAACGTTTGTTTTTTCCGAAGATTACATTTGAACACATCATGATAACGTTATAATCATAGACTGTATATAGGAAGTGGACGTAGTTACTGTGACATCATCCATTGGTTTGGGAACTGCCATTTTTGATGCCTCGAGTTCGTCATTCTGGCCAGAAGTGACACCAAACACACAACCGAAAGCTGAATAAGACATTTTCAGGCGATCAAAAAGGCTATAACTAATCTTTAATGAACTGAAAACACACTGTGAAAGGGTTAAAGTTCTAAGACGAAAACATGGACAACTAACTAGCGATTGAGACCATAAACTCATGTTTACAATGTTTACTGAGGTAATAAATCAAGTGAGAAGTAGGCTCATTTTCTCATAGACTTCTACACAATCAGACTTCTTTTTTGCAACCAGAGGAGTCGCCCCCTGCTGGCTATTAGAAAGAATGCAAGTTTAAGGCATTGGCATTGGCTTCACTTCTCAGACCCAGAGGTAGCCCGCTGGTTATAATTTACCTTCACCCAAAAGTAACTCAATGCAACCTTTGTACGTTAGATGTAAGCTCTGTTATTTAGCGAAACAGGACTTGAACATTTTTTAAAAACTTTATGCTCACTCGAGGTAGTTTTTGTCTTTATCGAAAATGAGTTGATGCACTAAATGGGATATGGAAACGCTTTTGCTGTATAAATTCTGACGTGAACATTTAACTCACTGATAGCTGTTTTTACTTTCAGCGTCTTCTCAGATATTCCCATAAACCTGTGAATGCTTGTTTTTGTCTCCAGACGTCATGAAACATGACCAATACCAGCTGACATGAAAGAACAATTGAAACAAATTCCTAAGACCTCTCTCCATGTTTTGATGGTTAGATGGCCAAGCCGACTAGCTTTGTTTCCGGTTCACAACCTCCATTTCTTCTTCTACTCTGTTTACTGGAGTATCACAGCCATACTTTAACTGAGTTTATTCGCTCCAAACCAGTTGATGGAAACGTGTCTAATTCGAATTTCTTTCTTTGCGACATTTCAAGTTTGCTTAAAATTTGCTTGACAATTGATGGAAACGCAGCTAATGTAGCATTATCAGAGGAATTTTCAATCGTCTTTGGGACACCATTAGTCTCGAGTCCTGATCCCCGGTATCTACGGTACTGTAGAAAAATGAGTACTGTCAGGTTTTCCGAATTTTGGCATCGACTTGGTACTGAAGTATCGGTTCTCGTGACATCCCTACAATACCTCATCCAAGCAAAGAAACAAAGAAAATGTGCAAAAATGGTTATTTAGTAGCTACAAAGAGACTCACAGGTGATCTGTAGTGGTCAATAGAAAGTTGTTGCTGCTCCTTAAGAACAGAAAACAATCAAGCACTTTATTTAGAGAGGTTAATAAACAGCATTCCTTTTTTATTGAACTTTATTGTGTGCTGTTGTACACCAACACAGTCATTAAAAAAAGATTCGACAAGAATTACTTCTCACAGTCACCTGCATTAAACCAAGCAGGTAAACTCATGGGCAGAGAGCAGCAGTACATCCTACCTTTGCACTTCGATCACTGTGTTTGAATTACATTATACCACAAGAGCACTACTGTATCTCAATGGGTAACCATTTAAAGGCTTTTACTGGGGTGCAATTTAAAGCAGCGCCTTCCTCTGCAAATTACCACACTCAGGCGTGGTAAGATACTGCAGAAAAAATACAAGTCAGGCTGTGTTTGTTGCTGTTACCGCTCCATCCGCTCATCAAGAGGTCGCTGCACACCTGCCTCTTGAGTTTACGATAGCCCACTCATTTCAAAATGCAATAAATTGCATCTGTGTAATCTTGTAAAACATTACTTATTGCTGTCACCTTCAAGTTTGCAATCAAAAAAAAACTTTGCGGTGTATTCCCCCTCCTTTCACAACACCCAAATCAAAACACTTTTAAAGCTTTTACTTAATCGCACATCCATATTTAATTGTATTTACACTACCAATGTGAAGTTATATTGGATCAGTATCAAGGTCATAAAGCTTGGTTGTTAACTTGGACTTCCAGACGTGTTGCTCACGACTCTCTCATCCAGCTGATTTTATGACGCAGCATCTAATTAATTGACCTCTCTTATGCTGTTTTGTTGTCACGGGTCGTCTGTAAAACACTGTCCGTGGAGGTGATTTTATATGGGCCAGAGAGTATTTGTGTCAACGTCAAGTCAGGCCTGGATACAAGGTGCCACACTCTAAAGGTTTGGTAATATGTGATATTTTGACATGGAATCCATTTCCCTGAATCTATAAGCCTTGCCTGAGTGACTGTGTATTGTGTGAACAGATAACTCCCTCACTCTCTCTCTCCTCTCTGCAAACACTCATTGCTGATGGTGCATGCATGGTACCTGAGCAAACACACCAACAATGTGTTACAACAACCACATTTCAGTTTTGCCACATTGCCGCTGTGATGCAGATGAACTGTCAAAAATGTTGCACAATTTATTCCTTTACGTTAAAGAATTGCGTTATCACTCATGTAAACCCCATAGGGGCTGTTTGTGTTAAGCTGTCGGTGATTTCTGTGCTGACTTTTGCTTCAACATACAGAAATACAGTATACTGCATAAATACAATGATAAGAAAGCCATGGTGGTTATCAAACAAGGCAGGTGTGTCAACCAAAGACCAATGCATTGAAAAATAATTAAAACAGAGGCCTGTCTTGTTGCAATGGTCTACCTAATCCGAATCCTAACCCTGCCTATATATATATACATATAATGTAGTAATAGGAGTTTTAAAAAGCAAATTAATGTTATTTTTGTGGATAGGCGTGCAAAATAAATAAAAAAGATAAATGTTTTATAGTTGTATATATAATATTGTAAATGTATTATTTATGCAGAGTATCACAGGTGGAAGATATATTGGCCCTTTATTTAAAAGTAGTGATATAACAGTATAAGAATACTCCATTACATGAAAAAAAAGTATATAGTATAGTAGTATTACCCGCAAACTCAATATCAAAAGTGAAAAATACTAATAGTTCCCAGAGCTCAAGTTCTTCAAAAATGCTCGCCTTTTCTGACCAACAGTCCAAACCCCAAAGACATTTGGTTTACACTGGTTGTGTTTTCATTTAATTGTCAAGCGAGTTTTATGCCAACTTCTGAAATGTCGCAAAAAACTAAATGTGAATTAGGCACGTTTCCATCAACTGATTTGGAGTGAATAAACTCTGCGACAGCGAAGTTTGGTCAGAAGTTGGCGCTATAGGCTACGCATGGCTGTAAACAGAGTAGAAGAAGAAGTAGAGGTTGCGATCACGAGACAAAACAAGTCACCTTGGTCATCTAACCGTCTACGAGAGAAAAATTCTCTTTAGGAATTTGTTTCAATTGGGCAAGTTGTACCTGTTCTTTCATGTCAGCTAGTTTTGGACATTGTTTGGACGTTTCTTGCTGACCGGAGACAAGCATTTTGCACGTTATGGGAATATCCGAGAAGACGAGATCAGTCATGCGAGTTAAATGTTCGCTACGTAAGAAATGTATTTGGCAAAGACATTTCCATATGTCATTTAGCGCATTAACTCTCTTTTGATGAAGGCAAAAAGCACCTCAAGCAAGCATAAAAACGTTTTTTTGCAATTGAGAAAGTTTCAGATTTTGCCGTTTCCATTCAGCTTTTCTAATGCGAAAGTTCAAAATGCGAATAACAGTATGTGAATGGAAACACAGCTATTGATATAAAACAAAGAAAAGCAGGAAATATTCATATTTGAGAGGTTGGAGGCAGCAATTTGTTGGCTTTTTTTTTACTTAAAAATGACAATCATCACTGCTGATTATTTTTTAGCGATCAATTTATCAATTAATCGACTGATTGTTGCAGTCTAGTATAATCAAAATTTAACATAACTTACAATAATGGTTTTGAACATGATTTAAACCAAACAAAAAAAATAAACTGCATCATGATTATTCCCATAGTCCAGTAGTTAACTGGTTATCTTGTGAATCTTCCATCAGCTCAGTAATCTCTGGATATTTAGAACATAAAAAAAATACATAATCTACAAGATGAAAACAGCCGTGCAGATATTGACTGATGTATTCTTGTTGTGGCACTGGTAATATCGTACACTATAGAGGTGACTCCGCTGCACAGCACTGGAATAGAAAACTTAACTTAACAGACCTATGCATTAAACATATTGTAGAATACAGTGTAACATTCATCACTGTCAAGGAGAGAGTTTGTATAAATTTAAATGCACTGAAGCGTTGAGAGCATTTTTTTTTTCTCCTCTTCCTTTGTCTATGGGTGGGAGTATATGTGTATCACTATCAAGCTGTTTTTTTTTAACACTGCCGAATTAAATATGAAGACTTCAACAACATGAAGGTCTTGTTGTATTTAGCATGGGTCAAATTATTTAAAGTAAGCTTAACTCTCAGGGCTGGAGTACTTTGTCTCACTGTGATGTGAAGTCAATTCAGTAAAAAAAACCCAAGCAAAAAGAATTGCATTGAGATTTGTGGGAATAGCTTGTTCAAAGATGTAGCCTAGTTTAAAACCAATCATGGCCCCAAGTGCCGAATGTATTGGGAACCAAGACATGGCCGTGTAAGTGCCTGACAGTTTTAACATTAAAATAAATTGCCTAACCTTTCCAACATCCAGTGACAAAAACAGGAAAAATGAAAGATAATGGGTTATTATTCACTGAGGGATCCTATACATAATAATGATATCATCAATAACGGTACACTAGGGCTCATATACTAGGGCTCCTGTGGCTTAAAAAAAAAAAAAAGATTTAATGGAATTACTTATTTTGAATCATCAGTCCTAGTCCGGTCTTAAGCTATTTGAATGAAAAAAGGGAGAAAGCGGTGTATAAATGGAGAGAGGGAAAATATTTGTTGGGATGAAAGAAAGAAAAAAGGGTGAGACGGAAAGGGACAAAGAGCAGGAGAACGTAAGGCGTTATAATTCTTTAAGGACTGTTTCCAACCTTCAGCCATGAGTCAATTTGCCAAATAACACAAGCAGAACCACACAAAAGAGGCACATCAGTACCGGCTTAAAGTACATGGCAGTAAGTGGGCAATAGACTTACAAAGTATTGCAGCGCTCGCCTGACAAATGCAATAAACAGCATTATCCTTCAGAGGCGATGCTGGTGGC
>CAKALG010015741.1:0-22269 GCA_916700815.1 Helicolenus hilgendorfi | reverse complement strand
GCAGCTGTAATAGCTAATACAAGTAGGACTGATAACACAAAACCAATAGTGGTGGATGGAAAGAGTGATAATACAACTATCGGAATTGATGTCATTAGGTCGTCCTGAGACGGGCTTTCAAGCGGAGCTTCCAGCTGTCTCAGACCACCATACATCTGGCTAGCTCGCCAGCCCTGTCCAGCATCTCTCCTCAGTACGTCCATGTGTGTTGGTGTGGGACGTCCCTGTGATCGATGCCCGTGCGTTGGTTCCAGCAGCATCAGCATGCTTGCTGGGAGTTCTTGATGTCTTTGGCAGTGACAGCGAAGTGTTATTCTCCAGGCTGCCACTTTGTCACTAAGTGTTGGTAATCCCTCGTTAACGTTTTAACAGCATTACGCTGCAATAGTGAAGTAACTACGGAACAAAGAAAACAGGATTTATTTACTGTACTGCACTTTACTCTAATAGATCATTTATAGCTCAATCAAGTTGATTTTCATACCGTACTGAAATGAAAAGAAACTACTGGCTGCTTCGAAGTTGAGAAGATTCAATAATCTACAACCATGGATGTATTAAGAGAACTGGATACAGCGCTGGAAGCGGGGCCCCGTTCATTTCTATGAAAGTTGCTCAGTGGCGCATGATGCTGACTGGAAAAGTACCCGGATCTTAAGCATCTATTGGGCCCATTGAACAGGCGCGGTAGCGTCCGCTCAGTCACATGGCTCATTCACGGGGTCACAACTGTCTCTGTGGACTCTGGATTCGGCTATTAGTGCATTTTACAACTTTTAGGACCTAATGATTTAAATAAGGGCTATTCAACTGTTCGTACTGGGAAGTTGATTTACCTCAAAAAAAAAATGATCCGCTCAGTTTCAGACGTCTCTTTCCCAATGTAAGTCTATGGGAAAAAGTATTTTTGGGCCCAATGGCATCATGTGACGGACACAGAAGTTTGGCCACTACGAAAATTAGGATCAACGACCGGCAACGACACTGCTGCAGGCTGAAATGTTCAGTATTGATGAACAAGAATACTGGGGCTGTACCCCAATCGAGATGTTCTGTCTGCTCTGAGGTTGAGGTTGAGGTCCTTTTATTTTGTCATGTAAGTCTTTAGTCACGTGACTCGTTGTTATCGTCAGCCACATGAGTCACGTGAGTCGCTAGTCAGTGAAGTTAGCTTCAACCACGACCGTTTCCTAACCCTAACTAAGTGGTTTTGTTGCCTAAACGTCCTGTGAAAACGGTAGTTTATTCTGAAAGGACACTATGCATGTAATGAGCGTATATTGACATGCCATCCCTGGTCTGTCCAAAAGTCAGACGCAAGAGGGGTACCCCGTGTGTCATTATCCGATGCCGAGGAGCACTGACCAAGTGACAGTATTTGATGGAGTGAGAATGTGTTGTTTGGCGAGGTTGGGAGTTAGCACTGAAGACAGAGACACAACAATAGAAAAAGAAGTTAAAGAAAAGCCTCAATTCAGTCAAAAGCTCACAGAAACTGTCACAGAAACGTGTTGAAACCAAGTGGGAGAAGAGTGGGTAAGAAAATGGACGCTATTGTTACTCTGTACACGCATGACTTTTCACCATCACTGACAGTTCGTTCATACTGGTGGGTTGCATCCTGAATATATATGGTATATGACCAGTCGTCTGAAAATGAGAGATATGAGCAGCATTTATAAACTGAGCATGAAGACCTGTTGTGAATATGCACTTATTCATGGGTTCCATGTCTGTGTATGTGATTTATTAATTCAAATGATCATCATGAATGTCAAAATGTGATCCTGTCTGTTTCAGTGAACCTGGTTTTCTGTTACATTTTTATACTTTCAGTACAAAGGATTAAATAAGGCTCCGTCTGACCCAGGAAAACATCGAGATCAGACAAAAAGTCGTCCCCAGGGTTACATCCCGGCTTCACCTGCTTCGAGCTCTCTGAACTCAGGTCAGCACGCTACGTTCAACAGACATGATCTGACTGCTCAGGGCTGAGTAACTCTGTGTGTACGGGCTTCCTTCTACGCCTGCACTTTTCTGTATCATTACTTTGTTTTCTCCAAGCTGATATTCCTTTACACGGGCAAGAATACAGCAGGAAATGCTGTTTATTTGTTCTGTTGTGTTCACCATTTAAAAGCTGATTGAGGGTAAATTAAGTTTGTATTTAGAGTAAGAACTAATCTGATTAGGAGCATGGCCGACTCACCTCAAATGAAGCCCTAGTGTGTTTGTGTTAAATATTTCTTCGCAGATGTGTCAATATGATAATTATAAACAAGACTAAAATAAGACTTGTACAAATATTATCAGTAAAATTGCACCCAAATTCAATCTAAAACAGTTAAACTATGTGTGGTGGCGAAGCAGATTTCTGGGCGTTATTTTGGTGGTTATAGTGTTGTTTTAGTGACTTCTTGTACATCTCACACATGTCCAACGGAGCATCTGCGAGTTCAACAGAAAGAAAAAAGATCCAGTAATATTATGAACCATCGAGCTAAATGTCATATTTTAGTCAAAGTCCATCAGATTAAAAGAGCGACGGCTTCTTTCTTTAGCACCACCAGTCAGCAATAAAAATACATGATAGAAGACAAAGAATTTCTCCTCGCACAGTAGTCTCAGTCTCAGTTGAATGTAACAGCCCTGAGACATTTCAGACTTGAAACAAATAGAAAAATGTCTCACTTTGTTGAGGAACCTTTGCACTGTGTGATTTTGGGACTGTCTCAGTCCCAGAGTTGAAAACTGAGACTGAGACAACTCCGCCGATAGCTGATTCAGAGCTTTGGTCAACCGACGACGGGCTGCGTCAACTTTCTGACAGTCTCATGACTTCAAGACTATAAATCCCACAATGTGACTGCTACAGCTGCTACGACCCAACCGAATGTAAAAACAACATGATATAATGCAAAATAAGCTTTCAAGTAAGGGATAATGGACAGCGAGTTGGTCATTGTTGTGAAATAAACCCAGACAGGGCGATGCAGCACCCAAACACGAAGCTCGCATCGCCCTGATGGGGTTTATTTCACAACAATGACCCGATAGCTGTACATTATCCCGCTTATTACACGGCTACTTACTTAAGAAATCAATCATTTCACACAAAAATGGTCCTCCAGAGTCTGAGATCAGAACTACACATAGCAACGGTCTGTTATACATAGCAACGGTCTAACAGACCGTAAAATACCGTAATCAGAATCGAGTGTTCAACCGTGTAATAAGCTAGCATAATTAGTATCTACTTGTGTTCATAAAATAACACAGAAAGAACATGAAAGAAAACGTGTTTATGTATCTTTCAGGACCTTCACCTCGCTCAGAGGCCATCCTTACCATAATAACAATACTCTCAGAGAATATCTATGTTTTTTTCTTTTAAATTTACGACTTCAATCTTGGAAATTCATTTTTTTTCTCGGATATTCCCCCATCCCCTAATTTTTTTTTTTTACCTAGAATTGGTGATCCCTTAACTTTCCATTCACAGCAGCATCATCATCAGGCAAAATCATTACCAGGATGAGTCAGTCCATTTTACAGCATTCACCTGAAACAACAGTCCTATTTTTCTACATCCATCAATATACACACCAACAGTTTGTGCTTAGAAGCATGTGCGGAGAGCAGCAGAGACGTGCATGATGAGATATTATTTACTGTCTCTTCTTCCAGGCGATTTTCAGCTGCTGTCATCGCTATGGCAACAATGGAGTTTAAGCCCGGAAGCCACGTTTCATCACTAACGGTGTGATGACCCAGTGTTTGAGTGGTTTCAGTGCAAAAGGGGTCTGTAGTGAGAAACTCCTCCGAGACCCAGGGATCATGAAAGTGCCCTTAAACAAAAACATCAAGAGAAACCTTCTAGTTCTCCGACCGCCCACACAAGGCCGCCAGTCTCTGTGTCTGTTTATCTCTGATCTCTTTTTTTTTTCTCCCGCTCACTGTTATTTTCTGTGCACTCCTTCATTACTGTACATGCTCTAAAGCATTCACACATATAGTATATCCTCATCTTGGTGCTTTATTTCTGTAAGATGTAAAATCTTTCCCGGAGGTTAAATGTAACTGAATTTCAACCTGCCAGTGTGTGTGAGAAGCACAGACATGAAATTGAAATTAAAATTTGACTATAAGCTCCCGGCTAGCACCGTTGTACTCCCTTTTCCCAGCCTTGACACAACCTCCCCTCCCCTTTCCTCCTGCTCAAACTGTGATTTCCACAGTAAATGTTCCCTCTCAGCAGAGCCAGCGATGGGTGGCGGTCGGGGGGACACGGACAGCCGCTGTGAGGCATGCTGGGTAATATGGGTAATATTTTCTGATGAACAGACAGGCCTAAGCCTCCTGGAACTTGGCCTTTTACTCACCCTGCCAACTGTCCTCCCATCTGCATCTCCATTTCCCTCCTAATCTCCGCCAGATATCTCTTGAAAACCCATCCGTTTCCATTAGAATTCTTCATTTGATTTTCTGCAATGTGACAGATATGACTTTATCACGTTTGTTCTGCAAAGATTGCACCTGTGAAACTCTGTGAAATTTTTATGAACCACAATTTCCATCATTAATTTTTACGCTGTTCATCTTTTCCCCTGATGCTACCGTATAGGATATTAACCTCAGTCAGTTAAATCAGTCTCTCGCTGCAGTAGATCAAATCACAGAGTAGGAGAATGTGTGTGTTTGTGTGTGTGTTCATGTAAAACTAGTGTGTGCCAACCGTGGGAGACGCTCCTCCTCCTGTGAGGCTTTTTGTTAATTCAAAAAAAATACTAAAAACTGAATCATATGCGTGTGTGAAACAGGGAGGAGGAGAGAGAGTAAATTCATCCACATATCTTCCTTATGAGCAGCTGCCTCGTGGCCTCCACCCAATAACACTTATAATCAGAGCCCAAACCAGCCAATCAATGCCATTATTGCTCGTAATAGGAACATCTATTTCCATGAAGAGAGCCTATCATAAATGCCCTTGCTGTCCTGGGGTGCTGTAAGTTAACAGAATTGCCATTTCATAGTGAATACTAATGTAGAGACACAAACACAATTCATTATTATTTACTAAAAGACTGCACCACCATGAAAAACATTTCATCCCCTCCAGCTGTCTCTGACCTCTGGCTAGTCGGGCAAGTGAGCATTTACTGAGCTTTCTGCACATCTATGTACACAAAGA
This sequence comes from Helicolenus hilgendorfi, assembly GCA_916700815.1. Taxonomy (NCBI): domain Eukaryota; kingdom Metazoa; phylum Chordata; class Actinopteri; order Perciformes; family Sebastidae; genus Helicolenus; species Helicolenus hilgendorfi. The sequence goes on along the minus strand of CAKALG010015741.1, from coordinate 17,078 downwards.
GCTCATCTGTGGTATAGGTGCTGGAAAAGTAGTATGTGGAGGCTCATAGCGGCTTACAGTGATGCAGTGAGGTTGTTGCTTTGGGTTCCCAGATCATGGCAAAGTGCCAGTCAACTGTTTGTGTTCTGTGGTGTTCCTACATGTGAGGCACTATTCTCTCACGTCTGATGTACAATTGCTTGGATGAGTCAGAGCACAGCATCATAGAGGCTTTAACCAGCTCCAGGAAGAGCTGCTCTCTGTACTCATCCAGGCTCAGAAAACACTAGCGAGATAGCCTACATATGGACGTTTTTTTATAAACTGAATGATGAATTGTTGTGGTTTTATCTGGTATGTCTTGCTGTGTTTTTCATTGCTATGGGCCCTCCTGTGAGTCAGAAATAAAGTTTGAATTTAATTGAATTTCACATCTGGAGTCAATACATCCTGTGCTTTTGTAAAGGGAATGTGGTGTCACCGTGGATGAATAAAGAGAACCGGATACAGCGTTGGATGCGTGCTCTCGTTCATTCCTATGAAAGTTGCTCAGTGGTGCATGAAGCCAAAATTGCTTGACTGCCGAGAGATAAAGTACCCGGATCTTCCGCCGATCTTCCGCATCCATTGGGCCCATAGAACAGACGCAGTAGCGTTTCCTTTAACTCCGCCTCCCAGCCCTCGATTCAGCCTCGGACTGGGGCTCATTGAACGCATGAACGCCCCCTTCTTGTCATATTCACAACCTCCTAAGTGGAAAGTTTCTGAAAGCTCAGAGTTTACGAGTTGTAACGTGTTTGTTGACGTTGTCAGTAATGGTGGAGGCCATGGTAGTTAATTTTTCGGTACATAATAAGTGAATATATTGTCATTTTAGTCGTAGATTGTTTTTTCTCCTAATTTTATAACATGTCTGAGGAAAATTTTGATATTCCCAACTGCCTCATCTTTTCCTCTGTCATTATGCCTTTGCATTTCCTGCATTATGTTGCCCACTTGCTAAATTGTTAGCCTCTGTGGCTTCTAACCGCCGACAGTAACGTTAATATTGCCGTTGCTTAGCAGAGGTGTTCTCACGACTTAACCACTTGAAGCATAGCAAGCATATTGTGTAAAAAACTTCCCATGTTGTAAACACAAGCTCACTAGTTTCATTTGAAGGCACCATATGTTTGTTAATGCAGTATCTGACAAGAAGTAAACCTGGACCAAAGCTGTTGCCCTGGCAACATAATGGCAATGAAAAGGTCTATAAAGTGACAACGCTTTGCCCCCACAAGTTACCAGGGATATTCTGAACAGCACTACACAATATAAAAGGGTATCTACAACCTTCAGAAAGCCACATTAAAAACATTTCAAGGCTGTTATAATGCTTTGAAGAATTCAGAGTTAAAAGACTAAATAAACAAGGCTGGAAAAAGCGGCCTAATACTGATAGAGCATGACTAATTACAGTTGTGATACCTAGGAATGGGCTGCATAAGAAAACAAAAGGCACCAAGAAAATAAGTGTTATGAGGCATGAAATCAAATTGGGTTTAGGTTTAAAGCTGGCAGCAAGGATATTGTTTAACAAACCCATTTTTTTTTTTTAAATGTAAATAATCACTAATTAGTTTAATTCATTCACACAACACAGTTCTGCATTGTGTTGCTATGAGCAACCCCTGCTGGCAATGTTCCAGTTCCAGCGGTCGGGAGGTTGGGAATGAAATATTTATAGTGCTCCTCTGTAATTTAACTGATTGTTCTGGATGGCATTTTAACCATGGCGAAATTACAGCGTGTGGTCTGTAATAGACATTCTGCAGGACTAGCTGGAGACTGCTATGGAAATGATGGGGGTTAAAAAACACTTGTCCCTCCAAACAATCTACAAGCAGTCTATTATCAGACAGGAACAGAAATAATGTGCCCCATTCCTTCCATTAAGATTCTCAACACTAACAGGTAATGTAGGATGTTGGCCACGGGGGAGTTGTGCAATATGTCGCCATTGTCAGAAGGTGTGCATGTGTTTGTGCAAACTGTTACATGTAAGCTATGTGTTGTATGATTTTATCTTCTGAGGAACTGAGTCCAGAACAAATTTCCCTGGGGAGACATCAAAAAGTATATCTAATCTAATATTATCTAGTATTGGTACTGGTGTTCTCTAAAGAGTACCAGTAGCTGACATTACGAAAGCTCCGTTTCCACTGCAGGAACTTCCCCCCGGAACTAAGAACCTTTTGAGGAACTCATTGGATTTCAACTGCAGGGATAAAGGTCTAAATTAAGTTCTGGGGACATTTTACCTCCCAAAAATGCCCTGGTCGAAGGGGTGGAGTTTGCAGGGATGACTGTCGCTGATTGGTGAAACACACACACAGCACTGCTGCCTAAACTGTACCGCTTCATTCATAAAACAAGGAAGTACTCTCGTATCAATTTAGGACCATTTTAGGATGAGGGGAGAACATTAGAAGTAAAGTTATGCTCTGCTGTTGGTGTCCCGACTCATTCAAAAAAAGACACAGAGAAAAAGAGACAGATTGTGCAAACGAGCTGCGAAGGCGAGCAGTAGAAGAGAGACGTAGTGCGGCAGTGCTGTGAATAAGAGAAAGAAAAGTTATTTTCTGACGCCAAAATAAATAATCAATCGCTCAACAGATGATTTACTGTAGAGACAGACGCTCTTAGTTTCATTTTCCTCTGCTGCATTTCATTCATTACATCCAACGTGCATCTGTAAAAATATGCAGCAGTAAATATCCTCACAGTGAGACAAAATCTAACGTTCATTTTTCCAGTGTTTTTTTTTTTTATGAAACAGGCAGACAAACTGAACTGCATTCTGCAGAGTGTGTTTACTGCTGTGACCACCAGCAGCCCTCGTCCCATGCCATGTTGCTTTACATCAGCGGACTAATTTGCCTAAACTTCACAGGTCTTCAGACCGTGGGGGAAACACAGACAACAGCGGGTTGAAGGAACCTTTTAGTTCCTTGAAAAGTAGTTCCTTGGACTAAAAGTCCTGGGAACTTTTGGTGGAAGCCCGGCTAAACAGCCCATTAGATGAGCTTTTACAGGGTTCCCAAATATGCCCGTATGTCGGTGTTTACATGTTTCTATCTTTCAGACTAGCAAAAACATTTTTAGATCTCCTCCATTTTCAAACACAAGAGTCAAATTTCACATAAGAAATTAATAAAGTAGAAGGACAGGCAGCTCTTTCCATGGAAAAAAACCTCAACTAGAGATCCACTTTAAAGTCCAAGGACGTGGCTCAGGACGGGATTACTGCAGACTTAACCTCTAGCGGCAACAGCTGCTTGACTTTTTGGTTTTTCGTGACAACTCCCAAAAAACTATTGGGGGAGAAAAAAGAAGAGTCACCAATAAATAAAGTTAGGACTATCTTTTCGTCATATGATCATTTCAATCTAAGAGCACTGTTTTGTACAGAAAGGAACTGAGGATGAGGAGTCAGAGGGACAGTCTGAAAACAACGATATTCCACAGCTGAAGTTCAACATCAGCAGACTGTGGTTTGGCCTTTTTAGTATTGAAACAAATGCTAAAGTTGTCAATATTAAGTGAATAAAACCTTTAGACAACTCAAGAAGTCATATTTGTGGCCTGTCTGTGGCATTGTTGACGGTTAAGACAATAAAATGTTGGCAAGGTCGACCAGAGGACAGAGGAATACATGGATGTAATCAGTACAAAAACCCTCCTTAATCTTTCTTCAGAGGACAATATGACTTATGAGTCCCAAAGTCTCTTGAAAACTCTTGAAAAAAGCTAAATTATATCCCTGAGATAAAGTGTCTTAGACATAGCTGCCAGAGTGAATAAATCCTGCCAGATTTAGAGATGAGGGTGTCTGTGTGTCTGTGATAATAAGTGGTAGCTTGTAGGGTTGTAAGGTCAGAGAGAGACAGAGAGACACCGAGAGACACCGAGACAGACGTAATCATATCTGACAGAGGCGGGAGAGATGGAGGAGAACCATTTTTCTGGCTATTCCACGGTACTCTGCTGCCATCACAGTGTGGGTGTATAACTCAGTGATATAACAACCTCCATTCAATATCCCAATAATAACACACCGCAGCAAAATACACAACCTCCATTCACCGACCCTGACCATAAAGATATCTAAAGATCAATAGACTCCTCATCTTTATGGTCAACACAACTCAAACTGAATACAAGTTTACTTGACTGAATTCAATAACGGTGCTGACGAAATAGTGCCTCTACTCCGGCCACAAGGAGTCCATTTGTTTCACACAACCTCTGACTTAAAAGTAATAGTAGTTTAAAAAACATAAAGGAGGAAATAGTCACGATTTCATTGCAATCTGCAACCACATCACTAGATGCCGCCAAATCCTACACACTGTACCTTTAAAACATAAAAATGCAAAAATAAAGAGAGGAATATTTGCTGTTTCAAGTTTTTCAGTCTTCAAGAGAGGTTGAGGTGTGTGGAGGAAGAAATGGCTGATTAATACCAGGGAGCCACAAAAGATATTTACTATACATAAACCTGATTTTGTGTCTGACTTTTATCATAGGCATCCTTTTATTTTCTCTTTTTTTCATTTTATCCTTCAATGTAAAGTTCTTGTAAAGTTTGATGATATATAATGATATTCAAGATATCACTGCCAAAGGTGGTTTACAGGTATATATGAGGAATTAATATCAGTTGTGTGTAATGGTCTCACGTAATGACAGCTGCTCAGGCATTGTTGGAGAACTTCGTTGTCGTTAATCTACACCGTTCTTTGCATTTGCTGAAGATGTCACAGGCCTACACGGTTAATGAGATAAAACACAAAGATACAACAAGATAATTCAGTCCCGTTCTGCACCAATAGATGACAAATATGATGCATTGTTTTGACCTTTACTTGTTTACCACAGACAAAAAAAAGTTTTTAGCAGATTCAGATGTCTGGTGTAATGGACAGACAAACAAATTGATACAGACCGATCCCGCGTCTGCCTCCGGCTCCTCATTGAAAAGAAGACAGTTTAATTCTAAAAATAAGATGGCTATGTTACAGAATGACAAATGACTCTCGCAAAATGACAGATAACGTAGAATTAAATCAAATTAAGGCTTTCTTTTTTTTGTACTTACAGAGTGATGACACTTTTGCAGAAGGACTTCTTTATTCAGTCTGTCATATTATCTGTCCACACCAGTGATCCTTTAATAACAATAATCGTTTTTATTGAAACAGCACTTATCTAAAAGCAGAGTTGATAAAGTGCTTCACAGTCTGTTGGTGCAGCTGTCTGGACACCTCTGATTAAATCATGGAGGATGAAATGCAGGGACTCTTGAATCAAAGGAAAACTGACATTTTGGGGAAAAACACTTTGTTTTCTTTCCAGCAGATCGATATTGATTTCATCTCTGACCATTCAGTATAGATAAGTCCAACATTTTGTTTGGCCTGGCCATGAACCAGACTTTCAACAACTCCAAAGCTGTCATATTACATGTACACTGTGTTATTACATGTGTGGAAATTATGGCTGTCAAATTTAATGCAATAATAAGATGTTAACGCAAATTCGTTTTAATGCCATTAATTTCTTTAATGCATTAACACATCTTGTGGTTTTTAGGTTGTAGCGGATTCAGTTTTGAAGCTAGAGTGCAGATACTGGCATCATATGAAACTAGAAAAACCTAAGGACCAAACCATGTCATACTAGTACTACTGCTACTACTACTTGTTGGGTAGGAGTCTAAATAACGCTGCATATTTACGCTAAATTTTGGCGCTGAAAAACTGTCATGGCCATTTTCAAATGTGTCCCTTGACCTCTGACCTCAAGATATGTGAATGAAAATGGGTTCTTTGTGTACCCACGAGTCTCCCCTTTACAGACATGCCCACTTTACGATAATCGCATGCAGTTTGGGGCAAGTCATAGTCAAGTCAGCACACTGACACACTGACAGCTGTTGTTACCTTTTGGACTTCAGTTTGTCATGTTATGATTTGAGCATATGTTTTATGCTAAATGCAACCTGTGAGGGTTTCTGGACAATATCTGTCATTGTTTTGTGTTGTTAATTGATTTCCAGTAATAAATCTATACATACATTTGCATAAAGCAGCATATTTGCCCACTCCCATGTTGACAAGAGTATTAAATACTTGACAAATCTCTCTTTAGGGTACATTTTGAACAGATAAAAACTGTGCAATTAATTTGCGATTAATCCCGATTAACTATTGACAATCATGCAATTAATCGTGATTAGATATTTTAATCGATTGACAGCCCTATTAGAAATAGAAAAATCACACATTGTAGTATAATTAGCAGTTAGCAGACATACAGTATTTACTTCACCCACTGGTTGCAGTCAGTGTCGCCGGGTTTAAAGGCCACTGTATAGCCATGTGGTACACCAACACAGGTGTTAATTATTGAGCCTGATTAGAGGTTTTATGAGGACTGTGTGGGTGTGTACACACTTTGCTTGATCGGCACCTCCCTCACTCTGGTAAGCTTCGTGGCACCTGCCAGAGCGGGACAAATTACATTACTGTATTGGTACACGCAGTTGAGTGACTTCATATAATTCCGGCGTCACTCTTCCCACCTTCAATCTGAGCAGAAATCTAATCAGCCAGAATAAGTGAAAACACCTATGTGGGTGTGCACGGCCTTTAAACTCTTTGATAACTAGAACTGATACTGGATCTTTTAGGCTGCTACCGATTATGATTTTATAATCTGATAACAACATATTGGCCGATCATTTTTTACATGAACGCATTACAGAAACAAACCATATTGATACAGATCCTTAAGATCTGTTTTACTAAGCAGAATAAGGTCCAGAATCAACCAATTTCACTGTTATCGGGCCATTAAATAGGCGTTATTTGTCGCTAAAAGCACCATAGATGTGGGTCATTAGGGGCCTACTACACCTACTATGTTGTAAAAGTGAAACTTAAAGGCAACACGTTCTAACACGTTTTAAAACTGAATGAAAAGTTATGTTTTGAACACAAACAGCTTCTTTAGGTTTAGGCAACAAAAACACTTACTTAGGTTTAGGCAACAAAACTACAACTTCTTTAGGATTAGGCAACAAAAAGACCTACTTAGTTTTAGACAATAAAACCACTTAGTTACATTTAGGGAATTTTTGGGCTTAAAATAACTATGTTTCAAAAAGGAAAGTGAAACTTAACGCTTCTTTCGGTGATCAACCATGTGAGTAAATGATAAAAACCTATTATTGGGTCTAGCAGGGCCCTACTGACCCACATCTATGGGACTTATAACCACTGATAATGCCTATTTAATGGCCCGATAACAGTTTAATGGATCCTTGACGACTTCTATCTTTGATGTTATGATGGCTAGCTCACTAGCTAATTAGAAACAACATGTCAACAAGACAATTTTGAAGCTGTATTTTTCCTCTTTTAGCTAGTTTGGCTTCTAGTCTGTGTGCAAAGCTAAGCTCAACTTGTCCTAGAACATCTGGCTACACTAAACGCCAGAAGATGAGACTGATATTCATCTTCTCACGGAACTCCAAAGATGACAAAAAAACAGGCCTATATCCCAAATGTTCGAATATGCATTTAAAAAATATCACCAACTTGCACATAAATCACACACAAACACACACACACACTGTTGGAAAGTGACGGAGACCTGGCGAGTTTTGAGTCAAGACAGAACAGGATTCTTTGTCAATCCATCTGGATGACTTTAAAGACCGTAAAACATAACATATGACTGAGTGTGTGCATCTTTTATAGCTTGGCTCAAATTATGCTCTCTGCCTCATGTGTGTGTGTGTGTGTGGGGGGGGAGGCTCAAGGAGGAAGGCATGCATTTGTGTGAGCTGAGTATGTTCAGAGTGGCTCAAAAGGTTCAGGAAGTTCAGTGAAAACAGACTGGAAATATGACCCCGCATCTCCTGCCAAAGTCTGCTGGACCTATGGATTATGGATTGAGTTCAGCAAAGGTCAGGTTTACAGCTCGGAGGCCTCCTTTCAGCTGCCTGTTTAAGTGCAGGCAGAACAGGGATAGTGGACGCACAGTCATAACTCAGACTGCACTTAGCAGTCAACTTTGATTGACCTGAGAGTTCCGCTTCATAAATGGTTAAAGGGAGAGACAGACAGACAGAGATGGCAGAGGTGGAGTAAAAGAAAAAATAACTGGTAGGAGAGATTCAGACGCAATGATTTCATTCTGGCTCACAAAGTGTCCGTCCGTCTTTCTGCAGACGGATGATACTGAGCTCCCCTGAGAAAAAAAAGTACCTTATGAGCATGGAGATGATATAATAGAGTTCTGCTCTGAACGGAAACATGTTTCATGTAAAAAAAAAAAAAAAAAAACTCTCTCACAAAAGGAGTGACAGTAGAAAAGATTATGTTGCAGTTTCAACGATTTAAACTTAAAAAAGAGCTTAATTCAAGTCCTTAATAAAATAACACACATGATCTTAATTTTGATTTTAAGGATTAAGAGAGATAATTCCTTCAATTGTACTCAATTTATAGCACAATCCAGTTTGAGATTTTCAGGCTAAAACTGTGAAGCTCTCTTAAAAGCGAGTGAGCAGCGTGTGCTCTAATGTGGCTGTGGGTTAGAGCGGCTGACTCAGCTGTAATGAGACATTAATGAAGATGTCGGGTAATTTGGGCTGGCGAGGGAGAACAGAAAGAGAGGAAGGGAGGGAGGGGGAGTATGGAAGAAAAGAGGAGGAAGAGGCAAAGGTAAAGGGAAGCACCAGCTGCTTTTCCAGATGATCCATGAGGGGAGCCACAGCTGTTCTCTTCACCCGACCCTCCTCCCTCTCCATCTCTTTCTCCTCCCTCCTGTCCGCTCTACACCAACCTTCAGAAACTGCTTCGGCAAAACGACTTTAATGAAGATATATTACCACTGCTAAGGCCGTATCCATTGTTTGCCACACAGATCAAATCCCTCCACACATCTCTCGACGCGTGGGCAAGAGTGTTTCCCTCCATCTCCATCACGGACAGCTCCCCACTCTGTCGCTATAATGTTTATGATGCTCTTGAAAGGAGAGCTGGCAGAGGCTGTTCTGAGTGTGAGAGCAGTAAATACCACAAATGAAATTCAATAGGTGGACCGCGGTAGTAAAGGGCGGCGACTTCCACAGCCACTTATTAGGGGTCGGAAAAAAATCCATTCACCTATGTATGATGATTCTTTTTACAACTTTGAAATAGATTTTTTAAATGCCAGAGTCGATATATTTGCTTTATTTGAGTCTATGCAGAGGTAGAAGGAAGTTATCGCTTTTATTGTTGTAGTCTGAGTCACGTGACGTCATATCCGTTCTGTATCCATCACTTAAAACAAAAAGTAGCCCGCCAGCCGGCCAGCCATAGCAAGCAGAAACCGGCAGATACGGCAGAACTGAAAATGGCGGCGGGTCGGCGTGGATATGAACTGCACCCTCATATTTTAAATCCAACGTGGTAAACACTACACATACAGTACAGAATGGAAACACTTTGGGTTTCACACATTGCAGGAAAAGCAGAGCTAGACATCACGGCTAAAGCTGCATGCTGACTCCATCATGGACAGGAAACGTCATCGTACTGCGGTAACGTGCGGTCAAGCCAGCCGCCACTCGCATCTCCGCAGTCAAATGGGCCGATGCTACGACTGTAGAGCACCCATATACTGACATTTATGGTTAATGCATTTAAACAACCCGATGGAGCTAATTATGGATGTATAAAGAGAATGAAGTTAGCTGAAGTATAGATGTATGACTACATCTGGTTTTCAAAATAAGGTGTAAACAAAGGGAACTGTATATACAAAATACATATATGGAAATAGGATTGATTGAATTATATTCACCAGAAGTATGAAACACTACATGTCCCTTATAAATTAAATAGAAAATGTCTTTGTTATTTTGATTTTGGGACATTTCTGACTACAAACATGCTGAAAATCAAACACTGTTTCTGCATTCATTTAGCTATTTTCAAAAGTAAAAGTCCCTAGAAGTGTATGATTCAACTTTTTCCCATGGTCTAGTGTTACAATAAATATCAAATCGGCACCAAAGTATCGTGATAGTATCGAATCCGGAGATAGGTGTATCGTCCCAGCCCTACCATTAATGTTAAATGTTGATTCAAATGACAATCACATGCATGTATGTGAACACACAAATGAAAAGCATGTGCCACAAAAAAAAACATCCACCAATGAGAGAGAGAAAAGACTAATCACAGATAGAGAGCAGAACAGCGGAGCCTAACCTTATGTTATAAATGGAGAGTGGAATTGGTACGACTGAATGCAATGTTCTCAATGCAGAATACTTAACAATGAAGTGCTCTCTGAGGTTGTAATGACATTGGAAAATAATAAACAGATGGGCACACGCGCCAGTGCTTCATTAATTTTAAAGCTCTCGGCTCTAAAACGGTTATCCAGTGTTCTGAAAGTAATGTTAATGAAGTGTTATAAGTCTGTGTTGGCTGAGCCCAATTTATTTGAATGAGATGGTTTGTGCTCTCTTAAAAAAAAAACGTATCAATGACACCGCTCGCTGATTGGTTCATTATGCTCATGGATTGTGAAAAAAAAGACACACGTAGCAGCAGGGAGCCAAGCCATATTGAGTTTTAACGTCTTTGATTAGCGTTCTTTCATGAACTTTAACCTCATTAACTGTAATATGAGAAATACTAAGATGGTCTTAATGATGATTCACATATAGTGAATCATCATTAAGTCAAAGTTTGAGCCAGCATTGGTCTGTGACACTAACAAGAAGTTGTCTCTAGTCAACTTGTAGGACTGAGCCACTGTTCTGTGCATGTTTGTGTGTGTGTGTGTGTGTGTGTGCATGTGAGTGTTGCTTACAAAATCATAACTCTATCTCCCAGAGTCAGCTCAGTGTATCTAATTAAATTGGATCAATCCTAATTTTAATTTCTTTGCTGATGACACTGTTATATACTGTTGTGCGTCAACTCTTGTGCAGGCAACTGAATACTTTGCAAAATGCTTTTAATGTCGTCCAAAATACCCGACTTCAAGTGGAGTTTGTTCTTAATGCGAACAAGATCAAACTCATGTTGTTTACCAACTCTAGAAATAGGCCACAGAATATCCCCTCGGTGGTCACTCTTGAGGGAAGTGAACTAGACGTTGTAAACTCTTATTATGTCTGGATGTTTTGATTGATGACTCCCTCACTTTTAAGCCACATGTGCAGTACCTGGTGAAAAAGCTGAGGCTAAAACTAGGCTTTTATTAAGTTGTGTTTTTCTTTTAATGTAAAAAAGGGACTTGTTAGCACTCTTTTTTTTTTTACCTTTGTTAGACTACGGTGATCTTTTATATATGCATTCCTCTGCTCAGTGTCATCATATGGCTGACACAGCCTACCATGCTTCTCTGAGGTTCATTACCAGTTGTAAAGCTCTGACTCACTGCTGTGAGTTATACTGTCGGGTGAAATGGAGCATTCAGTCATAAATGAGCACAAAAAATATTAGGTCGATGGATCCAGAAGTATGTGAGATTAGCCGTGGACAGACAGTCGCAGAAATACAGAAATGTACACAAACATACACACACACAACCGAATACATGATCTCCTGGCACAGATAATAAGCAACCATTCATGCCAATTTGTGAATGAATAAATGCATAGCCTATCGAACAAAACACTGTACATACAGCATGTCAGCTAATAGCAATTAAACTAAGAATCCCCACTTAGTGTCCCGTCATTCAATGCTTGTGCACTGTCGGATGTCATAAAACGGGAATTCACTCCCTAATAACATTAAATGATGGAGTTGATACAGAAATGTAGCAGTGGATTCGTTATGAGAAGCAGCGTCAGTCCCCACGGGCTCAGGATGGTCAGTTATTAAGGCTTCAATGGCAAAATAAGTTTTAAAATCCATTAGTGATGCAGCCTGTGAGAGAGCAAGACACAGCCTTCTTCCTCGCTGTCGTAAAAATGTTTAACTCACCACTGTCCCCTCCGTCTCGTGCACCAGGTGCCAAACATCACCTGAGCATTGTCTTTTTTGCAGAAATTGGCTGTCACGTCTGAATGAAGCAGTAAATGTAAACGAGGGGACGTTTTCTCACATGGACAGTTGGTTATGCACAGATGTCTGCATGAACTGTTGCAAACATGGACAGACGGATACATTTACATCACCCCGGTGGACCCTCACAGCTACGCAAAATGTGTAATTTGCTCTTTAGCCCCGAGTTCAAAGTACTTTCCTCCGGGGTGACCTCTAACAACTGCTACTGCTGCTCTCCGTCCTGTGGGAATAATTGACTCCTTGAACATGACATACTGTATAAAGTTGATATAGTATAGTAATGAGACCTTGTGATCTGTGGAGTTGAGCTTTTAGTATAATCAAAGTCTGTCACTATTAATATTTAATGACTTTCCTTTTAAATTATTACTTTTAAATATGGTTTAAGATGAATGCAAAGCTCCTTGGGACACTTTGCAAATGAATGTAGACGAGTTAAAATTGTATTTACAAAAGCAGTTTGAAGGAAAAATGATTTTACTGTTTCCAGACTGACAGACAACAACAACAGCTCCTCTAAATTAAAAGCTGCGAAAATGCCTCATTAGGGGGAATTCAGCGCTTTTTTTAGTGTAGTGTACTGATTGACAACCAGTTCAGTTGTGATGAATTGCCTGTTGTTAGTCTGAAACTGCCTGTAAAACACGGACCATTTTGGAGATGAAGTGTTTTTTTTATAGCACACACATCATTAGATTACAGTATGTTAATAAACCTGCATTCTTATTTCAATAAAGTGAGCTGTTAAAGTGAGCTGTTTATGCTTGCCTCTTCTTGTTGAATCAACTTAAACCACCATCTTGAGTACTGAAGTTTATGGGTTTTGTACAAATAGCTTCTTTTATTATTGATTGTATTTGTATTACTGTGCTGTAACTGTGCATTTGTGTTTGCAGGGCACTGCCGTACCCGCTGACTGAGTCATGCTCTCCAACAAAAGAAGCCTCAGTTGGGTTTGTGAACCGTAGTTTAAGAAAGCAGGCCTTGGTGGGATTATAGGGATGTTGACGTGTTTATATATCTTGACTTTAAGCGAGCTAGGTTACACAGAAGGGATCAGCATGAAGAAACATTATCTTCTCCTAAACCCCTCCGTTGTAAACTTGGCACATTTGATATGACAACACACACACGCACTATGTACTGGCACATTTTCAGCTGCTGACCCAACGCGACCCGACCAAAGCAGGCACTAGTTATACATCTTAACTCTATTTCTATGCACACAGGCTGAGCCCTCTCATATAGGGCTCTTTCATTGGAACAGTTTGACATGTTGGGAGGTGTGATAATGGTCTTTCTTGCAGGGAGGTAGATGAGAGGATCGATACCACTCTACGGTGACGAGACGGTGTCCCTGTTACAAGCTTTGTGTCCCGAGTCCCGACAAATATCTGCAAAACACTCAAATGTCTCGGTTTTCAACAGTCGCTAACAAATTGTCTCGGTTTTCACTACAATTAAAATAATAACAATATCATACTTACATAGACGTTTATCATGTTCCACTCATTAATTAATTTGTGCACATGAGATAAGTATGTAGAGAGCCAGCCCAGCACAGCGCTGCAGTCTCTGGAGTGATGTTACACGCTGTAAAGCCACAATTACGCACGGACACGGCAGATCCGCTGGTTACATTTTGTGCAATTTTTTAACCACAGAACCCTCCGTTCTTATGTGCACATCAAACGTGTCGTTTTGATTCATTATTCTACACAGTTCCTTCTGCGCATCAACAGGCATTTCGCTCCGCTTATAACTCCCTCAGGGATCCTTCCGTTCCTGTCAGTCTTTCACCCGGTGTCTCCATCCTGGCCAAAATGTCTTCACATTCAATCACCATTTGGCCTCAACATGTTTAATGTGTTTCCTGATTTGGCCTCCTGTGACTACATCAGTTTTCAAATGTAGGTGATTAGTCTGAGCAGTGCAAAACGAAAAAAAGACGGTAGGCTGGCATCTTTGTTATTGTATTCTGGTGCTCATTACGCAAAGCAACAATGGGCATGAGCAAAATGAGGAGGGGTCTTCATCGTTTCCCAAATGCTCCGTTTTACACGACCACACTAATACAAAAACACCTTACATCTGCACCTTAGAAGGCGTTTTCAAAAATATCCGTTTTTGGAACCCAAACCTCCGTTTGCGTGTCGATGAGATGCCAAAACGTACAGGAAAATATTTATATTTATTAAAAGATCTCTATACGTGTAGACAGGGCCTTAAAGATGCTAATAGGCGGATTTTGTTACCTTTACACAGCGAGGCTAGATGTTTCCCCCTCACTTTAAGTCTTTATGCTAAATTAAACTAAGCTAACCGGCTGTAGCTTCATAGGTACAGAGATGAGAGAGGTGTCGATCGTTTCATCGAAATCAAATAATTTTTAAAAATGCATAAATCTTTCACTCATTAAAAGGTGCATGTATGTGCTGAGCCAATCGGGATGAACCTAATGATGCCCGTGGGGGGCTGGATGAGGATTACTGACTCTTTGGTGACCAGTGGAACAGCAAAGGGAACTCCTGAAAGGGGTGACCACATCTACTATAAACATCCTGAGCTCCAGCTGCATTTTATACAGTCAGACAGAGATGACTTATCACCCCCAGGGGCCACCTCACAGGTGTAAAAACAAATACATGTCGTCTTCCTCTGGACACATTTGGCATTTTCAAACCTTTAGTCAAGCAGGAAAATGAGCTAACAGCACATCCTTAATTATAACCGCCTGGAGGAGTAGATGCAGAGGAGGGGAAGCTCCAGACATTCAAACACTGACGCATCGGGAGCTGCCCAGTGTGTGAGTACAACTTCTCCAGTGCTGTTGCTCACTGACTTGCTCAAGGGCACTTTGAGGGCAGCGGAGGGGGAGGAAGCACTGTTACTCATATGTCCTCCTACGCACATTTGTTTTCCAGCCATTCTGCGGATTCAAGGCGAGAACCAAAAAAAGTTCTGCAACTTTTAGGCGGCTTTTTGCTCCCACCTCTAAACATGTAGGCAGCTATACCTTACTCACAGTATATCTTATCACCACACAAGATTGTCAACATACATAACAAGTTCATTTTTTATGAGCTGAGGGATAGAAATTCCCACATCAATATATAAACTGTACAATACAAGGCCTTTTTGTGTGTGACCTGCATGTTTTTCTGTGGTACCTGGCATGCACTGCTGTCCAGTCATGTTTATCGGAGGCATCCCCAGGTTGCTCATGGCTGCTGCTGCCCAGGCGCCGGGGTCTGACATGGGCATCGTCATGGAGTTAGAAGCCATGGTCATGTTACGGTTCACGTCTGGAGAGAGAGAGACACACAAAATGAATGAGAAAGCGAGCTTTTAAATTCCCTTTTCTGCTCATTATTTAAGTACTACAAAAAGATGTGCATAAATTTAGATGGATTAAAGGAAAGTCCAAGGTCAAAACCAGAATTACATTTAAGGAGTCAGATCTTTTATGATGAAATCTTATACCTTATTGACATGAGTGCTTTTGATCTCAATCCTCATTTCTCATTCTGTCACAGGAGAGAGGAGAGGAGAGGAGAAGAGAGGAGAGGAGAGGAGAGGAGAGGAGAGGAGAGGCCACCGTGACCCAGCTTCCAGTTTGACTTTTACAACACTGTCATTTATTCTTCTTCATGAAGTTGTTTGTTCAACTACCGCACAGAGGTTCAACTGCCTGGCCTCTTGGCACTTCCTGTCTCAGTGACCTATGACCTCAGCTCAAAAGGTTACAGCTGCTCCGACAGAGAACACCATGTACTCTTCCACACTGAGTCTCATTTAGAACAACAAGAATACTGCAACTGAAAAGCCAGCCGGGTCGCACGAAAAGGCGTATGAATGACACGATAATGCGCAAGGCAAAAGTGTGTAAAAGAGCGTACTGATTTAACTGCGTGGCTCATTTCTTGCATAAAATGTTTTCAGAAACACATTTCAGTGAACTATTTTCGTGATGTGAGAGAAGAAAAATTCCAAACGAGCCGCCATGTTGTTTCCGGTTTGAAAGCCGGGAGCAGCAGCCCAAGAGGGAAAGCGTTCGTCCAATCAGATGCAGAGTTCCTTGTGTCTAGCGGCAGCCCGTCAAACGTTTTTGCATATATTTTTTCATTGTCTCTGACATGTGATTAATCATGTGATCAGAGCTGCTCTTGAAGTTCACTCGTACACTTCTCTTTGAGTAGAAGTAAGTTGCTTGATAACTGTTTTATTCCTCACACTCAAGAACTTTTCTCACTCCTAAGTTGACCCTTTACAATCGTGCAAGTAATAGACCTGACCAAAGTTCAATACACAAAGGTATTAAGCAGTATATATATAACATTGCTTCAAGTGTAAATGCAGACATTATTTCTGAGGCATAAAAACACTGAAAATTCTCCACTACAAACGCACATATCAGCTGCCACACAAAACCTCAGGCTCGTGGTTCTCTGCCAAGTCCTGGGTCTTGCATAGAAAAGCAAACATATTCAGATCCCCATAGATAAAAACCCTGCAGTTAAGTCAACAGTAACACATCGTACATCCACCGCCGGCTCATTCTCCCGATCTGGAGTTCATTTCACGGCTCTAAGTACTCTTACAACTCCTGCTGGTTGAGCTCTCGCTGGCAGACCTGTAAATTACAGAGCGGCGGCGGCTGCTGGCTGAGCCGCAAGCCTGTCCTCCTCTTCCCTGACACTTAGTTTAACTGTGGTAATACAAACCAGCACTGAACAGCACTGGGATTTTACACCTCAAGAAAGTTTTGCCCTGGTTTACTCACAATGTGTGGCCTGTTCATGTTTGGTTGTATACCAACACACTCAGATGAGCAATTTCACTATCGAGCTGACAGAACAACGGCAACAAGCTTCTTGTGTTCATAGAAATATGTTTCTATGCTGCTTCTTTGATTCTCTGAGAGCTATTTTACTGTCTTTTAGAGGCTGTAGCAGGCTCATTTTTAGAGCT
>CAKALG010015740.1:0-14683 GCA_916700815.1 Helicolenus hilgendorfi | reverse complement strand
GGGAGCTGGTGGGTGTCAGAGCTCGCACCGCTCCTACCGCTTTCTACACAAGTAAGAGAGAAGAGAAAGCATTCTCTGACAGGAGGCCAGACACAAACAGGCCTTGGACAGTGATGTAAAAACTTGGAAACAAAGCAGGAAGATCATTTAGGTGGCAGATGGTGCGTTTGTCTGAGGTGTTAATAACAGGAGGCATCATTCACAAAACCCTGTCATTTGGCTGGTGAGGTCTTGTTTTCACTCAACACTAGTGACATCGACAAAAGAAAAAGACTGGCCTGTTAAACCGTTTATTCTTCCAGCACATGGAGACTAACACCATCTCCACCCATCTGAAGTCTCATGCTAGCTAGATAACAATCCTCTTTGGGAGGGGCTATCATCATGCTATAGTAAAGATCTAATCTTAAACCTAATCACACTAGTGATACTAGTCAAGACTGTAAGTCTTTGCTAGATGAGGCAATTTATGTTCATTTTTGTAAACTATTCTATTCAAGAGGAAACACAGCAAGTGTCTTTACTTACTATGGGGCTTGCGTTCTCATTTTGAATGTTGATCTGCCTGAGCAGCCTGCACTCATAGTCCTGATCCATGATGCCTGAAAACAGGAGAAGGCTGATCAACACATTTATAAAAAATCATACACATAACAGTTTCCTGAATGCACATGTCAGATGACTAGGTTAGTAAACGGACACTCATAGTTATAACTTGCTGACTTCTGGTCCGGTATCGAAATGTATTCAAGATTCAAGATGTTTATTGTCACACCAGTTATACAGGTGCAATCGTGTGAAATGCTTTTTGCTTCCAAGCTCCATTAAAATAATAAGTTATATTACAATTATAAAAGGAAATAATTTGTACAAGGGCATATTAAGAACATATACAGGCATATTATGTAAATGTAATTGTAATATAACTTATTATTTGAATGGAGCTTCCCAACAAAAAGTATTTCACACATTTGTTCCTGTATAACCGGCAGGACAATAAACATATTGAATCTTGAAGGCATATTAAGAACATATACATTAAGAACATATACAGTATATACAGTATAAGATATATTTTTGTGTGAGAAGGTGTCGTATGAATTATCTATTTAAAAGTCTGATGGCCTGGGGGAAAAAACAGTGTATTGCATTTGGCATACGGTAAAGTAAATTTAACTGGATGATAATGGAAAGACAAACTTTAACAGTCACCTTCAAGAAGCATTCCTACATAATGACATGACAAACAATTAAGTTAAACTCTAGTGCCTTCATTTAAATTGCACTTAAACTAGCTCAACCTTAAACTAGGGACAAATCCGTACAGTAAATGACACTAACATTAGTCACAGTGGCTGTGATCAGCTGCTCGTGGGATCAGTCTTCTACTAACATTATCTTTGAGAGAACTAACGTTAGCAGCTTATAGCTTTAAAACCATCCTAACTGAGGGGTATTTAGTTGCTGGTTGCACTAAACAAAACCCCCACTCGTGGTGGTTATCGATGATCTGTAATCGTGACGCTAAAATAATTTAAAAACCAAATAAATCAGTCATCCAGCAAACAGAGCTATGCTAAAGATATATTTTTGTGTGAGAAGGTGTCATATGAATTATCTACTTAAAAGTCTGATAGCCTGGGGGGGGAAACTGTGTATTGCATTGGGCATAAGGTAAAGTAAATTTAACTGGAAGATAATGAAAAGACAAACTTTAACAGTCACCTTCAAGAAGCATTCCTACATAATGGCAATGAAAAACAATTGTTAAACTCTAGTGCCTTCATTTAATCGCACATCATCCTTAAACTATGGGTAAATCCGTACAGTAAATGACACTAACACTAGTTACAGTGGCTGTGATCAGCTGCTGGTTTGGCTCAGTCTTCTGCTAACAACATTATCTTTGAGCTTTAGCAACTAAATAGCTGTAAATCCATCCTAACTGTGGGTATTTTGGTTGCTGGTGGCACTAAACAAAAAAACCCAGTTGTGGTGGTTATTGCTGATCTGTAATCGTGATGCTAAAATGATTTAAAAGCCAAATAAATCAGTCATAAAGCATACAGAGCTATGCTAATGCTAACGTTAGCTCAGCTGGCTGACCTAACGTAAGACAAGCTAGCTGTCCAGCTAACGCGTTAGCACACATTGTTTGTTCACATCTATCTTGTATTTACACCCACCGCGCCCGGATGAACTCTTCCCGTTACGCACCGTTGACTTGTGTTTCTTAGTGGTGTCCAATCCCAGTGTAAATATCTTGTTTTATGCGTTTGACTCTTTAAAACAGAGCCTGTAAAACACAATTGTTTTCTTTTGCCGAGTGTTCAATTTGGGGCTCGCTAAGCATCACGGGAAGGATGTGACGTCGCTGTTTTTTTGAATCACACATTTCGCGTTGCTAAGGAAACGTGTCACAGCGGTCAAGACTGCTCTGAAAAAAGCTTGTCCGAAAAAAAGTCTGAAAAAAAAGTCTTGAAAAAATGTCCAAAAAAAATGTCCGAAAAAATATCCGAAAAAAAAGTCTGAAAAAAAGCCTGAAAAATGTCTGAAAAAAAGCCTGAAAAATGTCTGTAAAAAAAGATCTGAATAAAGTCTGAAAAATGTCTGTAAAAAAAGATCTGAAAAAAAGTCTGAAAAATGTCCGAAAAAAAGTCTGAAAAAAAAGATCTGAAAAATGTCTGAAAAAACAGACCTGAAAAAATGTCCGCAAAAAAGTCTAAAAAATATCTGAAAAAAAGTCTGAAAAAATGTCCGAAAAAAAAGTCTGAAAACCATCCGTAAACAAGGAGTCTGAAAAATAATTCTAAAAAAAAGTTTGAAAAATGTTGGAAAAAAAATTCTGAAAAAATGTCTGAAAAAAACAATTTGAAAAATGCTGGAAAAAAAGACTGAAAAATGTCTGAAGTTTGAAAAATGTTGGAAACAAAGTCTAAACAATGGAGAATCAAAACGTACGACAGTATTAAATATATTTTTCAAATTTCATTATTTGTTTTTGCTTGTATTTATTAATTTCTGAGTGTTAGTGTTGATAAATGCATTTATTGTTTTAACTAGATATAGATGCCTTGATAATTGATTTGTCAAATAATCAACTGAACTGGCACAAATGAGTGATGCCTAGGGCACCACCATCTGGGGGGCGCTTGTCGCCCTCTAAAAAAATAAAAAAATAAAAATAATAATAAAAGTGCTGGTGGGCACTCTACCTCATTTTCTGCACTGAGGCAATAAATAAATAAAAATAATTTAAAAAACAAATGCAGGTGGGTGCCCTACCTCATTTTCTGCATTGAGGTAATGAACAAAGAAAGAAAGAAAGAAAAAAAGAAACACACTTTTCACACCTGTAACTCTTTTTCAAACTTTTTCATCTGCCCGGCTGCACTTATTTGTTAATATAAGTGTAAATTGTATTGAGACTAACTAAACTTTTAAGCCAACAATATCAGCGACCAATTGTTTATTTATATTATAATAAATACAGTTATGCATGAAAATAAAAATATTAATTTTTGTCTTAAAACTATTGTGATATCTGATGTGTGTTGCAGTTTACAGGGCTAGGGTTACGGTTCTATGGGTTGAACCCTAACCCTAACACTAGAGTGATTCTTCCCAATCCAAATCCAAATCCAAATTTCACCTATGGCACCAATAAGGCTAGAGCCATTCCTGCAGTGGAGGGCAACTTGTGGCTTCATATCATTGAAGGTGACTATTCCATCTATGCAATGGACACATGTTGAAGCATCATTAACAGCCGTTGAACGCTATTTTTTGACTGTCCATGATTAAATACACAAATGCATGTTGCCAAAATAATTTTAGTAAACTGATGACCCACGGTGTCGATTTACAGTATCTTTTAAATGGCTTTATTAGTAAAAAAAAAAAAGAGAAGTGAAACAAATATAATCTAACATGAAGTAAAAACAGACACATTACACATTACATGTGCAAAAGTAAAATAAAGACATATTCAGTGACATATATTGTTTGTTGGTAGGCTCCTGACTGCTAGTGAAATGTGGTTGAGAGCAGAATTTCACCTCACCATTAGCTGCAACTCCGTTGTAGCTACACCGACAAAGAAGTTTGTGTGATATTAAAAACAAAAGATGTCAAAAGCCTGGTCCAACAGCTTATCTACAGGAATCTGATTCAAAGTGCCACAGAAAAGATACAGTAGGTTCAAGTAACTTAAAACGTAAAAAAAAGACCCTCAACTCCCAGTAAGGTAATATGTGCAAAAGTATCCTGTAGTTTTAAAACTAAATGGGCTAGATGATATTAAATATATATTTAGATAGCTAAACATTTGTCTCATAAGCAAGAGTAAAAAGGGTGGCTCAACTAAGCAGATCAAAGGGCCCATGCAGTTCAAATCTGGACATTACTATACTGCCGAAGGTTTTCTAAATTGGGCACTGTATCTAATAATCATAAGCTTCTACAAACAGCGTACATTTGCTTCATTAAAACTATTGTCCTGGATTGATTCTTGTTAAACCCAGTCATGCTCATATTACGAACAGTCCTGAAAGAAAGTCACAGCTGTACAGCACGAGTACAATCAGACGCTTTCAAAATCACATTATCTAAAAGTACAGCATGTCCAGTAGAAAACATAATATAAAACTTGTTTTATACAGACAACCAATTAACCAAGAAAAAGTCTGAAAATTATACAGAAAATGTCATGTAAAATCCCCTAAACCAAAAATAAGACAGCCTTGTGTTACTTGTAATGATTGACATAAAAGAAATAATCAGCGTTATCACTCCATCACTTTGCCTCTGATACTCTGCTATAACATCTGCACCTCTCTGTGAGTCTGGAGCAACACTAAATACATTCAGAGCAGCGAAGAGCTAAAAAGCTGGTGTGGTTATGTTAATGCCGTGGTTTTTAAACCAAGGAGGAGTGAATGTTGGAATGGCAGGGCGAACTAAAATGAAAATAAAGTACATCTGGTCTCAGGACACTGGTCTACAGGGAGGAGGTATCTCTAGGCATGAGTTGCAGGCCATTGTTGACCTGGAAGCGAGTTTCATCTGATATACCATACTGCTCCAAGGGGTCCTGTGGAGAAAGGAGAAGATGAGTAAAGACTGTAAGAAAACAAACGGCTGTTATTGAAGCAGAATCAAACTTTATATTAAATGGTTAGTTCGGGTTTTGAGATCTTTGAGACAAAATACAGTCTAGGTGAGTGGAATTTAATTAGCGGCTCTTACAGCATCCAAAAATGACATCTGATAACCTCGACAACCATTTTTCTTCACAGACTTTGCTATGAACAGTTTAACTGAGAACTATTTTTTAGTGATTGTGTGGCTCGAGGACTCTGGATCATCCTGAGTGACCAGGAAATTGTTTCTGAAAAGACATATTGCTTTCACGTTTTTCTAAAGTACTTAAAGGGATAGTTTGGGTGTTTTGAAGTCTGGTTGTATGAGGTACTTATCCATAGTAGGTGTATTACCTACAGTAGATGACGGTCAGCTCGCCCCCAGTTTGGTGAAACAGACAGGAGTACCCGTATGGGAGCAAAGCAATGTACTGCTGTGGACGGGGCCGGTAGCAAAAGGTATTTTAGCTACCTAGAAGAAATCAATATCCGTTTAAATGTACGCTATATTTATAATATTTTCTGACGGGGATCTGAACTGAAAGTGATACGTATCTATACTGTTTTTGTCATCTGAGCCTGCCGGCTTTGGAGAGAGCATAGATGGTTTTTACTTTCTGTTCAGTTCCCCGTCGAAAAAGAGAAGAAAAGGGCTGTCTGATGGCAAGATTAAGAGGTGAAAATATTCTAAATATAACATACACTTAAACTGATATTGATTTTTTTAGGTGAGCCTTTCTTTTAGGTGAATAAAATGCGTTTTTCTGCCGGCCTCGTCAACAGCAGTACATTGCTTTGCTTCCGTGTCGGTGCTCCTGTCTGCTTCTCCAAACTGGGGGCGTACCGACCGTCATCTGCTGTAGGTAATACACCGACTATGGATAAGTACCTCATATAATCACATTTCAAAGCACGCAAACTATCCTTATAATGTATGCTTTCAGAACCACAAATAAAGTTCCAAATATCTCTATTGTTTTTGGGATTGTGTGGCTTAAATCTCAACAGCAAAGCCATGTCGAAAAAAGCCTGAGCTACTAAATCTTCCTATCCATCTATCTTCTGTTGATATCGATGATATTGCGCAATTCAGTGAGTCAAGCATGGCACAAATACACTTCACACTAAAATGTTCCTAGTACGACACTGTTTGATAGAAGCGCCATCTGCGTGGCATTTAGTGCATCAAGACGCTGCTGTTGCAGGTCTTACCTTGCCAGTGAGTCTGTGGATTTCAGTTCGATAGAATATCAGGTTCTTCCTCATGAACTCGTAACTGCAAGAGATGAGATAACAAATTAATTTGACATTCAAATGAGGGGTATCATCCCCCGTTCGAGAGCATCATGGCTTTCCCAGTTGACTTAAAGGTTTAGTGTGTAGTATCTGGCGGCATCTAGCGGTGAGGTTGCAGACTGAAACCAACTGAGACCTTATTGAACTTCTCCTGTGTGCTAAGCGTGTAGGAGAACTACGGTGGCTGGCACAAAAAGGCCCTATTTAGAGTCAGGGTTTGATTTGTCCGTTCTGTACAAACATGGAGGCTGGCTCCGTGAAGAGGACCGGCTCCGTTTGTAGATATAAACGGTTCATTCTAAGGTAACAAAAACACAACGATTCATATTTTCAAGTGATTATAGAACACATATATTCCATTTCTGCCAATAGATCCTCCTAAATGGTACACACCGTTCCTTTAAACACATGGTCAAGTAGTGATGAATCAGTTGAGAACTGTTCAACACAAGTCACATTGTTGACATCGTATCTCTGGAAACAGCTACATCATTCATTTGTAACGGTTTCACCCATGTGAGTCTATTACTGGAGGCTAAAACACAATGAGGGGCAAGTTGTTCGAATAGCATCTCACTGCACACTGAGCTGTTTATCGCTGCAGATGTGTGACCATATTCAGTTGTAGAGAATACAGTTGCTATAAAGTTCATTCATATGACCACAGTTTTATAGTTAAGTTGGAAAAATACAAACTGCCTTTTGCTTACTCAAAGACCATATGAAATATGTACAAATGTTTTTACAGCAATATCATTTTACTGAAACTAAGAATCGTGTTTTCGTTAGCTTAGAATGAGCACTTCATATCTACATAGGGAGCGGGTCCTCTCCACAGTGTCCGCCATGTTGCTCGCCATGTTTCTACAGTAGCCCAGAACGGACAAACCAAACACTGGCTCTAGAGAGAGACTTTCACATTTTTGTTAACTGGAGGCCACCGTAGTTCTCTGACACGCATGTGAAACTGCAGTAACATGAGCCGCAGAGTGCAAAACCGTGGTACCGCCAGCCGCCAACTGACTTCCGTTGCTCCTAAAGTAGTGTTATCATGGTAAGGATGGCCTGTAAGCGAGGTGTACCACGGTTTTGCACTCAGCAGCTCACATTACCGTAGTCATGGAAAGGGATTGTAAATTGTAATCAATTAATTTTCTGTCAGTTACTGCCAGGTCACCAAACATGTGTATATGATTGTGGTATCTGTTGTAATAAGATGGAATCAGAGTCCGTCCTACCTGGCCTTGATAATGGAGTCTACCCACTCCCCACACTGCTCTTCTGAGTCACACTCAAACATATACTTCCTCTCCGCTTCATCCAGAAATGCTGCGGAGAAACACATAGAATTACTCAGAAATACATAATACAAAATGCACAACCAGTGACTGTAATGTAAAGTCATAGGTAATGGTCCCATATTATGCTCATAATAATGGTCCCATATTATGCTCATAATAAAGGTCCCATATCATGCTCATTTTCAGGTTCATAGTTGTATTTTGTGTTTCTACTAGAACATGTTTACATGCTGTAATGTTCAAAAAAGACTTTATTTTCCTCATACTGTCAGCCTGAATATACCTGTATTTACCCTCTGTCTGAAACGCTCCGTTTTAGCGCATTTTGACGGAATTGCAACAGAATTGCGTTGCTAGGCAACAGCTTGGGTCCATGTGTGCTTCCTGTCAGCTGATGACATTCATATACACTGCAACCAGGAAATAAACTGGGACACATTTATAACATTTACGTTTAAAATTGTGTCAAGGGTCTAAGTATTGTATATTTGTGACATCACGAATGGGCAGAAATCCTGACAGCTTGTTTCAAATGCAGAGTTTCTGAATACGGGCTGTGTGTATTTCCCTGTGGATTGAGTGTTTCGATACTTTCACAGTATTTATATACTGCTGTATAATAAAAAAAACATGAAAATATCACTTTTTTACAATATGGGACCTTTAAAGGATGTGAAACCAGTCAGCTATAGAGAGAAAGTGTACAGGTGAGTCATGTGACTGTGAAACAGGGAAGTTAACTCACTAATAGAGAAGGTCTGGAGGTCCTCCCTGTCCACCCGACACTGCTCCAGCAGCAAAGCTCCAATTGGCTGACAAATAAATAAATAATGACTTTAAAAGAAATGGTTTCACTTTCTCATCAAGACAATGAATACATGAGGAGGGGGTAAAAGCTGTCACGTTAAATGCAGTAAAGGGCAGGTAACTGACCTCTTCCTCATCAGTACGGAAATAAAACAGGAAGTTAACGACGAGTTTCACCAGCCTCTTCTTTACAACTGTGTAACAACAAAAAGGGAACTGATATGAGACTTCACAACCCAGACAGCTGATGGTTGACATGAACATGACATATCTTTGATGGTTTCTGCTCCTAACATTAGCTGTCTGCTGTCCACGTTACATGAAACGGAAGTAGATGTGCTAATGGCTGATCTAATAAACCGTGTTACCGTCTCCTTTCTTGGGTCCTCGCATCCCCAGCTCGGCTGCCATCTCCGAGGGCTGTCTGCTCAGAGACATCAGCTCCTTCTCGTTGAAACGCATCACGCTCACTGACGCAGTAAGACACAGGTTAAAGGAGGACACTACTAGGACCGAGCTGTTCCCACCAGCAACATAGTACTGGAGTGAGGCAACAGCGGTAGTTAAGTAGTGACAGTGTTGTCTCTGTACTACCGTCGGTTAAACGTCGCTGTCTCGCTATCTGGTGTTGAGAAGTGACGGAGTGTGTTTGGTCATTTCTGCGGTTAAGTAAATACACTCTCGGACTTCTCCTTCATGGTGCTACACACCGGACACACACACACACTCCTGTCGGTTGGCAGCAGGCACTCCTCACTGGCTGGTCATAGTACGGTAGTCGTTGCGGCTCAAACCAGGCGAACAGCGCGTTTACGATGCAGCCTGTTGTGATGACAGGGAATTGTTGGAATGCTGTTCTTCTAAGGTTTCTTCAACTTCCTCTTTTTCTTCCGAACATGTTTTGGACTCTAACTACTTCTGCATACTCTAAGCTACAGAAACCATTCAACTATCAAAATATTAATAGTATTAATAACTAACTATTTACGGACATAAGTGCTAACATTCAACTTTTTTTACCATTTATACTTTTTAAGATATTAAGCTTTTTTCACTTTTTTTTTTTTTTTTACAGTGTAACTCAATAGAGGAAATCTTCAAAACCTCTTAAACATACTCCACTTTGAAATGCTACTGTTCCCGCATACTTTCATACAACGGAATATTAGAGCCACATTGAGGGAAAAAAAATCTAAGAATTTATTACGAGAATAAAGTCATAACTTAACGAGAAAAAAAGTCTTAAAATTACAAGAATAAAGTCATAACTTTACAAGAAAAAAAGTCGTAATATTGCGAGAATAAAGTCGTAATTTTACGAGAAAAAAAGTCGTAATTTTGCGAGAATAAAGTCGTAATTTTACGAGAAAAAAAGTCGTTATATTACGAGAATAAAGTCATAATTTTACGAGAAAAAAAGTTGTAATATTACGAGAGTAAAGTCGTAATTTTACAAGAGAGTTGTTATATTGCGAGAATAAAGTCATAACTTTACAAGAAAGTCGTAATATTACGTGAATAAAGTCGTAACTTTACGAGAAAAAAAGTTATAATATTACGAGAATAAAGTCGTAATTTTACGAGGGAAAAAAGTTGTAATACTGCGAGAATAAAGTCATAACTTTACGTATTATTTAATCGTAATATTGGGAAAACATATTACAAGCAACGAACAAAACGGGCGAGAGGACATAGCGGCCTGAGCCTGCTTCTGGACGGGTGGTAGCTGTTTGTCTCGGTTTATTTCTTCGGAATAAATGTATATGTTTCTTGCACAATCGTTTTAAGGTCCTGATACTGATGATAATGCCGTGCTGATGTAGTTTATCAGCTCCAGTCCAGCAGGTGGCGGTAATGCGCCGGAAGCCATTTGCCAAAAAGCCGAAGAAGCCGCGCATGCGCACTACCAACATACAGTGGCATGATCCTCTAACGTTGTGGAGTCGGTGAGTGTTTATGAACAAACTAAACAGTTTACTACATCCCTTCATTCATAGTTATCGTTTTGTCGTGTAACTAACCGATCTATTATCACATAAACACAACTAGACGCGTTTTATTTCTCGTTTGATTATCCAGAATTGTTATAAATCCATCAATTACTAGCTGGTAACATCGTGAGCTTAGCATTAGCATGGTCGTATTGCTAGCGTTGCCTTATGCTAACACAGTGCAGCTAACTGGATTTACTCAGTAGAATACATCTTTGTTGTAGCATGATAAAACTCCCCTCTTATTTGTGGTTCAAAGTAATTAAGGAATATTTGGCTAAATAACAGTGCTGTTACCTTTCTGCTTTACTACCCAGTAGTTAGACCAGTCCATCTTA
Source organism: Helicolenus hilgendorfi (assembly GCA_916700815.1). NCBI lineage: Eukaryota > Metazoa > Chordata > Actinopteri > Perciformes > Sebastidae > Helicolenus > Helicolenus hilgendorfi. The sequence continues at coordinate 3,809 of CAKALG010015740.1, read as the reverse complement.
AGGGAAGTCAGTATAAATATCCTCAGCCAAGAGGGCTCTGAGGAGTCATTGTATTGTTTTTATCTTGATGTTTGCACTATTTTAACTTATGGAAATCACTTTGTAACTATGTTTGGAAAGATGCTATACAAATAAAGTGTATTATTATTATTGTTATTATTATAAATATCCTCAGCCAAGAGGGTTCTGAGGAGTGATTGTTTTGTTTTTAAAACACATGAAATGCAAGCTAGACAAGTGACACACGTGATTCCACAAATGGTAATAATAATAATTGTATTTGTAGAGCACTTTCCAAGCCCAAAGTGCTCTCCAAGGAAATTCACATCCTAGACAGCAGAATACAATGAAACATAAATAATTAAATAAAAAACAATAGAATGGGAAAATAAAGAAACAAGCATATACATATTTATACAATTATATATACACACATACATCAAAAGACTAAAATTCAGCTGATTGGAAAAGCCATTCTATAAAAGTGAGTTTTAACACAGGATTTAAAAGTCGTGAGAGAGTCTGCTGATCTGATGCTCAGTGGAAGACTGTTCCAGAGTCGGGGAGCCAGTACTGCAAAAGCTCGATCACCTTTTGTTTTTGACCTGGTCTTTGGAACAGTTAAAAGACGCAGGCTGGCAGACCCGAGGGGCTGTTTGGACAGTACCGTGTGAGGATCTCAGTTATATACTCCGGTGCCAGGTCATTCAGAGCTTTATGATTAAAAGCACTTTAAAATCAATTCTAAAAGAGACTGGGAGCCAATGAAGTGAAGCCAGAATTGGTGTGATGTGAGAGCATCGTTTGGTTTTGGTCAGTAGTCTAGCTGCAGAGTTCTGAACTATTTGAAGTTTTTTTTTACAGTAATCGAGACGGGATGATATCAGGGTACTGTGTTGCACCACAATCCAGGACGGTAATAACAGTAAATGTTCTTATTTATCTACATCCTTGGCAACAGTGTGTGCTTTCTTTTTCCTCAGATAATCAGGAAGGATCTACTTTGACCACGTGTGGGTGTCTGCTAGGTTGAACCCATCACTTTGCAAAGATGGATTTCCAGCATCGAGCTGGAGGGAAGACGGGGAGCGGTGGGGTGGCTTCTGCCTCTGAGAGTAACCGCGATAGGCGAGAGCGGTTACGTCAGCTGGCCCTGGAGACCATTGACATCAACAAAGACCCCTACTTTATGAAGAATCATTTAGGATCGTACGAGTGTAAACTTTGCTTGACACTTCATAACAATGAGGTGAGGAGACCCATGATGACATTTTCATAGATTGTGTTATCTGAACTTGGTGTTATTTCTGGTTATCTGAGTATCTTGTATGACAAACTGCTCTCGTCTGCATTACAGGGCAGCTACTTGGCCCACACACAAGGAAAGAAACATCAGACCAACTTGTAAGTGCAATATGCAATTTGTTTATGTTGTGTTTTCTGCGACTGATTCATTCTACATCACCTCACCATGACTGATAAACTTATCAAACCACAGGTCCACTTTACATATATTCAACTTGTGGCGTGTCATCCGCTATTTCATGGTTGCTGTGAATTGACATAGCAGCAACCCACTGTGTCCAGTGAAATGATTAACCAGTTAAAAACTGTATATTTTCTTTGTTTCAGAGCACGGAGAGCAGCCAAAGAGGCAAAAGAAGCTCCCGCTCAGCCAGCTCCAGCAAAAGTGAAAGTTGAGGTTAAGAAGTTTGTCAAAATTGGTCGACCAGGATACAAAGGTAAGCTGGCAGCGTGGTTATGAATCAGTGCAGTCATTATATAGTTTATGCTGATCGTGGTTCGCTGCAAATGTATTGCATTTTAATCTATGGTCCATGTCTATGTCTTCTTCATAGTAACCAAACAGAGGGACCCAGAGACCGGACAGCAGTCCTTACTTTTCCAGGTTGGTGCGTTTTGTGGGAATCTCTCCGTCAAAAAGTGTTTATTTGAAAGGGTTTTTGTTGTGTTGGGAAGATTCCTAAACAAAATAAATTAAAGCTCCACTTAAGATAGATGCTATGAAGTTATTCAGTTTGCTCAAATTACTACTTTTTGTTTGAGTGTGGTCTTGTCTCACCACTGACAGCTGAGACAGCTGTAAACAGATATTCTCCAGCTTCTCAACCCCTGCTCTCCCAAGGCTGCTTATATACTGTACTTCTAAGAAACTGACTTTTCCTCAGTCTGAAACAGCTGTCTTTACAGCGCCACATGTTTTTTTTGGCATCTCTTCTTTATGGAAGAGCTTGTAAGCTTGTGATCCACAGCAGAGCAGATGTTGATAAGTTTTGCTTTTTATTCAGAGTTCACAGTTTGTGTCAAATCAAAACCAAAGTTAAATGGCACACTTAGTTTTGGTCGTAAACACATCCGGAGCTGATGATGGAAGTAGCTAAGGAGTGAGCCATCTGTCTTCCTTCTCATCTCTGTTGAGAGTTGCACATGCACAGTACCGATCAGGCAGTCGCGAGACAATGACGTTGGGTAAAGACAACGTTTATGATCTGAAGCGCAAGCAAGCATTTTAATTATCCTGGAAACAGGAGTTTAGTTGGGTGACGTTAGAGGATGTGGGCGACATTCCGACTCTGTATTGGGCAGTTTTCCACAAGTTTGAGGGCAAGGCAGATAAAATAGGGTATTTTTTCAAATACACGTCAAATTTCACAAAAATGTTGCTGGAGTGCCATAACGATAGCCGACAGCATCTCGCTTGCATGGCAGCAAAGAGAGCGGCCGACTACCCTTCCTATGGAGTCTTGTTGGTGCTTTGTATATATTTTTTATTACATCTATTTGTGGTATTTATTATCTGTGATGATGACTCTGTCTTTTTTATATACTTGTCTCTTAGCTATTTTAGCTTTTGGTCTTTTGTGACTTCTTGTAATGGTGTGTCTCGTCTGTTTTATACGTTGTTGGGGGGAACTATATTTCGCTTCCATGTATGTGTGTATGTGTGTATGTGTGTACTATGATCGTGACATAAAGAATCTTGAAATCTTGAAAATTTGATTATCGCAAATAAATAAAACAATTTGTATAGCGGCAAGTAAAAATGACTCTGCATGTAGATTTCTGATTCACTTACTCAATTAAATATTAATGTTGAACCCTGTGAAGTAAGCGACTGTATACTGTAATTGTCTATATAGATAGAAAGCATCACCCCGTGTTTCAACCTAGATGACTAAATATTGTTGTTTTTTAGTTGTTGAGGTCAGACTGTCAAAAAGAATCTATAAACTACCTGTTATTCTTTTCTCTGTTCATCAGATTGACTACCCAGAGATCGCTGAAGGAATCGGACCCCGGCATCGTTTCATGTCTGCTTACGAACAGCGCATCGAGCCACCTGATCGTCGCTGGCAGTACCTGCTTTTAGCTGCTGAACCATACGAGACTATTGCCTTTAAGGTGAGTGGGGGCTGCACTTCTGTTCTTATAGTACATATAGTATGTTTTTGCGGCTGTGACAAACATCAACATCTTTGCACTTTTAGGTCCCCAGTAGAGAAATTGATAAAGCAGAAAACCGCTTCTGGACCCACTGGAACAGAGAAACAAAACAGGTACTGATCAGCTGATTAACATTTGTTACCACAGTCACCCTGGGTATTTTTGTGATAAAATGTAGAAATGTGTGTTTTAACCCGTCTTTTATTTTTCCTCCCAGTTCTTCCTACAGTTCCACTTCAAAATGGAGAAAGCTATTCCCCAGTCCAGCGGACCCCCACCACCTGCAGGTGTGAAACGCCCCCCTCCTCTCATGAGTGGAGTTGGACCTCGCCCACCAAATGATT
>CAKALG010015739.1:0-15577 GCA_916700815.1 Helicolenus hilgendorfi | reverse complement strand
TTCGCGCGCTCCGTCTCGTGGAGAGTCAGCCATCTGGGATGGGGATATTCATCACACTGAAACATTACACACACACAGCCACTGGCACAGACACTATCATCATCATCATCTTCATCATCGTCATCATCAACACTCGCCAGCATCATCACATGTTCCCAGGCTCTGTGAAAATCCTGGACCGCCAGCCCTACTGTCTCACGAGCTGATGTCACGCAATGACATCTAATCACCTAAGGAGATAGTATTGGCTGACTGCCAGGGTTTGCCTTATCGGTCGTTTTTTTTTATTTAAAACATGAAACAAAAACATTTCTATGCATGTACTGTAAGTGCTTGCTTGAGGTTTTATGTCGAGCTACAGATCAATGACCAGGTTTTAATGCCGTAAACTAGTCCTCATACCTGAACTACTAAATGTGTTGTTTGTCAGTGCCGTCCAAGACAATCAATATGTCAACCAGTGATAATTTTTACCTATTTGACCTACCTGCGGTTAAGGTAAGGTTACATTTAGGCAACTAAAACATTTTAGATAAGGTTAGGAAATGCTTGGTTTAACATTATAAAGAAGCCAACATTGACTGTTTGACAATACAGATTGTTTTCAGTGTTGTAGTCACACACATTTTACATCCAAACTTTCACCAAATACCTCCTTCCTTAGACTTTTTTGTCTGGCTTTATAATGTCATGCTCACTTTGGCCTTTATATCATATGAGCTAATTAACCTCTCCAGACCAACGTTATGAAGAGATCATTATTAGTACAACGGGAGGAAAGGAAAATGTAAAAATAGGTTGTTTTAATTATTTGAACAAATGAGGAATGCAGTGATTATTCTAGAGATGTGTCAAAGATTGAGTTTTTTTCCAATGGTAAATGAAAAAAAATAATGTTTACTATGAATATACAACCATATCCATCCAGCCACTAATACACATTCACCAAACCATTCTCAAAAACTCTCACTAATGTCTGCCCAAGTGCAGACTTAGTATAAGTCCTGGTGATACTCCAGTTCATGCCAATACGTGCCTGTCAAATGAAAGCATCAGTTTAATTGGAAAGCTGCCACACTTGTAAAGCCAAACCATCCTCTAGCCTTGAGTATATCTGCTTTTTGTGACGGTTATCTAGTGTGTTGGTTGCTTTCTTTTTATATGTCAGTTAATCATTGTTACGGCCGTTGTGTTGTTGTGTTTTTGGATCAGCTGTTTTCCTGTGTGTTTGTGAGACCAGTAATTATTGATTGACGTTTGTCAGGTGTGTGAGTCCTTGATTTGATTGACTGGGCTGACAGTTGGCAATTGGTCCATTAGCTGGAGGCAGTTGCAGCTGATTGGCTGCCCAAACAACATCAGGTTATATACGGAGCCGGACTGTTTTGTGATGCTGTGGCAGAGCTCGTTCTTCCTCACCTCCTGACCCAGCTCCTCTGACCTTCTTTGTATGCAGTATGGTGATTGTTAGATGTTGTACAAATCTGTTGGAGATCTCTGTTGGGGAATTGCAGGTGTAACTGTGAGCTGTGTGTAATAGTATCTTTGTTTTGATGTTATTTTGTAGGTCAGGAACTGCTACTTGCGATGAAAGTTGCAGTGGTGGAAGAAGTACTCACATCTTTTACTTAAGTAAAAGTAGCTAGAAGTGTGGTAGTTACAAATGAAAGACTTCATTCAAAATTTTACTTAAGTAAAGGTATAAAGTATTAGCATCAAAGTGAAAAAGTATATATATCATATATATTTATATTATTGTATTATAACTATTGGTGCATTCATGTGTACATCACTTTAGTGTTCCAGCTGGTAAAGGAGGGGCTTATTTTTCTTTGATCTATATAGCCGGGTAGCTTGTGAATCAGGGATCAATAAATCTTTCAGTATCTTTATCCATAAATTCTAGGGCTGACCCGAATGCTTCCAAGCTTTGAAGCTTCGACCATTGCCATGGAAATCGACATCTAAATCAGTATTTTTCATATCATGAAAATGAATATAATCATATTTTTTTGAGGTGTGTATGTGTGTGAACAGAAGTGCGACTGCGGTACTGTCTAAGACACTGAAATGGGGGAGATGGGGACAGACGGACAGAAGCACACGTCAGCCTGCTGCGCCGCGCTGCACCTCGAAGCTTCGAATATCTTTGAATATTTCTCATCGAAGCTTTGAAGCCCAAAAAATAGTATTTTGGACAGCACTAATAAATACATCCTTATTTATTTTTTGATTATATTTTGTATTATTAATCTTAATCTGCGAAGTAACTAAATATATCAAATATATGTAGTACAGTAAAAAGTACAATATTTCCATCTGAATTGTAGTGGAGTAGAACAGGAAATGGAAATACTCAAGTAAAGTACAAGAACCTCAAAACCGCACGGTACTTGAGTAGAAATATTTAGTTACTTTCTACCAGTGAAAAGTTGTAAATAAACAAGTATGTTATTGTGTATCAGCTATTCTGTTGTGGTCTGGTTTTGGGAATTGAACAAAAAGAGTCGCTTTCATGTCGTGCGTCAGTCTCCCCGAGACGGTGAACAACAAACATATCATTCAGAAATGCTAATAGTTCATGAATCAAATGCTGCTATGTTTTTTAAATAATAAAATAAGTGAGTACACTAGAAGTGAAATTAGAATTATACAACACATTTTGAAATCCTTATTTTTCACACTAAATATTAAGTATCACAGCATGCACAACAAGGAAAAAACAGTAAAGTCTGCTATAAATAGATGTGACAGCAGATTTTTCAGCCGTCACTGTTGTCTCTCAATGAAGCCTCAGCTTGCGCTGCCACGTGAAGGCAGAGATTTGTTCATAATTCCTCTGAAAAATACACATTATTAAGGGATCACGTGTACTCAATGCTCAATGAAACAGAATGGGCTGTACTTGGTGTACCTGCATATAAACCTGCACTACACCCCTAGAGGTTCTGACACACAATTAAACAATGTTTGGCTCATGTAACATGAAGAAAATATTGTGAATATACATCATAATGTGTCAAAATACACAAAATACATACAGTAAAATAATCTTATTGTGTGACAAGATGAAAGCAGCAAACTGATATTTTCTGACCATGCATATTTCACTGACCCCTCTCTCGTGGTGAGCCCGCTCTGTCTGCTTGACTGGGTGGCTGTGAAGGTTGTTTACTGGTGAATGACAACGGCTCCACCAGAATGACACCCAGGATTCCATGCATTATTAAAAAATGTCAGCTCTGCCTGCGTGTTTGCGTCCCCAAACCCGGTGACAGGCTGAGCGTCAAGACGTACTTGACATGCATGATCATGAACTCGTTAAGAAATGGTCGGAGATTCAAAGAAAGCTACAGTAGGGAAGAAAACTCTCAGAATAAAACATTCACAGAAATGGACATGTGTTTGTTTTTGGTTGTCAACCCTGTTTTCAGCCTGATCTGTTTACTATTACAGCCTGGTCTGGATCTCATGTTTATTTGTAATTTAATTTTGTTCAAATATTTCTGCACTTAAACCATCAGTGAAAGCGTCTTGAGTTGTGAAAGACGTCAGAATCACTATCAACACACACCAACTATAGCCTGCAATATTTATAGTGCATAATCCTTTGTTACTTGTATATAGGGGGTAGTTTTTTGCCAGCCTACCAGTATAACAGTATATTTTTATATATACATTTTAATGAGCATTATTGAAGGGTACCTGAGACTCAAGATTTTCATTGCAAATGACTGCTTGCTGCCATTGTTGTGCATATGAAGAGTAAACAGACTTGAACAAAACATCTACCCTGCAGATTTGCTTTTGAGGGGGAAGAGCTTGTATAAAGAACTAGCTTTGAGATGTAATTTAATAAAAATAAATAAAAGTACAAATGCAGCCCTGTAAAAAAACAAGCAAAAAGCAACCCTCGTACTGAATTACTACTACATTGTTGAATTATAGCCTGTTGGGCTTGAGTTTGCCATGTTATGATTTGTGCATATTTTTTCTGCTAAATGCAGTACTTGTGAGGGTTTTTGGACAATATGTGTCATTTTCTTATGTTGTTAATTGATTTCCAATACTAAATATATACATACATTTGCATAAAGCAATCATATTTGCCCACTCCCACATTGATAAAAGTATTAAATACTTGACAAATCTCCCTTTTACGGTACATTTCGAACAGATAAAAACATTTGCAATTTAACGCAAATAACTAGGAAAATCATGCGATTCATAATGTGTTAATCAATTGACAGCCCTAATTGTTTTTCAATGGAGAGAGCTAAGACACTAAACCTTGCAGCACTGCTTCCTTGGCTGTTGCCAATTCCTCTGGGATTTTACGTCTCACCACTGCACTCAAATTACAACCTTTTATTTTGTCAGTCGTGACCTTTTAATGCTCAACCAATGAGGTGACATCTGGCTGTGACCTAACCAGAAAGCAAGTTAATGACGGAAAGGGTCGACAAAGGTTTCATGACCCCGAACCCTTTTTGATCGTAGGAATATAAAGAATCTTCTTCTATGTTATACTGACATGCATAATACATAACAGTCTTCGATAGGCTTTTTTTTCACTTCACTATTCCTGCTACCTGGCACATGTTGGTGCCCTACGCTACATGTAGCCTCTGCACTGTGCTCTAATGCGTCCAGTTGGAGAAAAAGTATTTCTCTGACTGTGCCATCATGGTTGATGCTTGCCGGTTCCACCCAGGCGCCATCACACTGACCGGATTTTTTTTTTTTTTTCGTGCCAAACATCTGCCAAGATGGCAGCGAGCAGGAAACCAAAACCAGGACATCACAGCATTCCTCCCAAAATGTTTGGGCCACATTTAATCTCTCCAGTGTTCGGTTGCTCCACATATTTTCCATTGGCACAGTGATAGTATGAACAGATGATGCAGTCCTGCTCATAGCTAGTCAATGACGAATGTGTCTCGTTGTTTTTACTTTTAATTCAGCCATTATGGATTTTTTTTTTTTTTTAGAGTAGTTAACCCCATGTACCTAATTTTGTCCACACCACACATCCTATTTGTTACATGGTCCACATGTATTACAGTACCTATTTTAAACTTGTATGAAATTCATAGACGATAGTGATTTGTTGTGGAGTTCTGGGTGAGAGGTAATTTCCGAGATGCATGACTTTATTTGTCCTTGCAGACATGCAGTGTGTGCTTCATTAATACAGGTTTCACACCTGAGGTGCAGTGATGTCAGATGTTAACATTTATACTAAATGACTTTATTTATAATGGAAAGTTTTGCCAGAGCTGCACCTGGCTTGCAGTCTGCAATCTCTACATCTCTGCTGACATATTTCAAGATATGAAATCAGTCAGGGGCTGATTCATGGAGATGATTGCTGTTGGCTTCTTTTTAATTAGGCTCTCTTGCAAGTTTGTTGCATCATTGTGACTAATCTGGGATTGTTAAGAAATGTCTGTAATTAGTGAAAATGTTAGTTATATCTTATGCAGAGGGTCTGTCTGAGGGTCCCAGAAGCTTTGTAAAGCTTTGATACAAACAACTAAACTGAGGTTGTTAATTTTCATGAACAAATCAGTGTAGTCACACATTGTGAATATTTTACATTGCATTAAAACTTAATGTCATTATCTTCTTATTGCTCCACATTGCAGTGCTGCTTTGACTGAACTAAAAGTTTTTATGGTCATTTATACATTGAGTCAGTTTCATAACCTTTTGACCCCTAAAGCCTGTGTGTATAATTAAAAACATGCATGAAGGATGATTTTCACCTGGCAACAGGGTTGCATTGTTTATGCTTATACTGTGATCCATCTATCACCAGTGATCCCCAGTTTATTGTGCTGCAGCTAACTATCGCGACCAAAGGATCAATAGTGTATTGTGCTCCATAACAAGCTCTGCTGAATGGCTGATCATTAAGACATACTGTACTGTATGAGTCACAAGCTGTGTTGTGTGATCGCGCCTGCTGAAATGAATTCTGAGGCTTGAAAGGAAGTGGAAATGTAATCTTCAGTAAAGTAAGACTAAATATACACGACATTATGTGAAAAAAGCAACCCTGTATCCTACAAAATCATGTTCCCATACAACGAAACTGTGTTCTCAATAATGTTTTGAGGGACACATATTTTCTGCTGGATTACGGTCGCAGTTTTAAATAGTTTTAAACACGTAGATGGCGTGAATTGAAACAAAACTGCAACAACACTACTTTGTTAGGTTTAGGCTAAAAAAACTACTGGGTTAGGTTTAAACAACGGTCTCCTGAGGGAAAGTCCAATGTTTGTTTGACCCATCCAACTCCAATCCCACCCGCCCGTAGCAAACTTTCTTACTCGTTATACTCGTTATTATATGACATAACTTTCAATAACGGTCACTTGATATAATACATCACCTGCTTGTTGTAATATGTAACTTGCTGGGGCTACCTGCAGACCGCAGGAAGAGCGCCGGGCTTTGAAGCAGATTTTCGTAGTGACCAAATGGTGGAATTACAACTTCCATGTCCGTCATGTGATGCCATTGGGCACAAAAATACTTTTTCTCCATAGACGCACATTGGGAAAAAGATGTCTATCAACGGATATATTTTTTTAATGTTAAATCAGCATCCCAGTACAAACACTTGAATTCACTGGGTACTAAAAGTTGTTAAATGCACTAATAGCTGAATCCAGACTTATTTCCCTTCCTCTGTTCATGTGAATGAGACCCAGTCCAAGGACTGGAAGGCAGGGTTTAAGGAAACGCTACTGTGCCTGCTCTATGGGCCCAATGGATGCTGAAGATCGCCGGATGATCCAGGCACTTTCATACTCGGAAGTCAAGCTTTTTTTGCTTTATGCACCACTGAGCAACTTTCATAGGAATGAACGGGGCCCCGCCTCCAACGCTGTATCCAGTTCTCTTAACACATCCATGACTTACAAATGTATTTGTGATGCGTTAAAGATAAAGGTTATCCGCGAAAAAATACTTTTCCTTCCAAACGTAATTGAGAATACAGATAAGTTGTAATGGAACGTAATTTTAAGAGAGGGATAGAAAAAAGTCCAAATGACCGCTGAAAATGAAAACCAAATTCTGGCACCATAAATATTTAGTGTTAAAGAAGAAGATATTCTATATCCTCTTATTGTCAACAAATCCTATGAAAAGTCCAAAATCAACACTGGATTGATCCAACTAACAGCTCTTGCCAAAGCCTGACTCTTTTCCTCCGTGCCATCGACCTTCGTGTTGTCCAAAAACCATTAACAAGACCCATTACAGAGGCTGTAGTGCTGCTTTGAGTTAAATGCTAACGTCAGCATGTATTATGTTAACATGCTAACATTTGCTGCTTAGCATTAAACTCAAAGCACAGCTGAGACTGATTGGATTTTTTTTCTTCAGTCAGTAGGATTCATCCTCTGGGGATTGATAGCAATTTCATGGCAATCAATCCCATAGTTGTTGAGATATTTTAGTGTGGAATAGTGTGTGGGACCGAAAACACATCAGTGAGCCACACTTTGTCTTTTGTCCTACACTCTACAAGTAAAAACACAACCCACCCAAAATCATCCAACCAGGAGAACTCCTCAGAACATTTTACTAAAAAAGTCTAGCCTGTTAAATTATCGTATAATGAGGAATAAAACATGAAATGGTTTTGTCTTCAATCTCACCTGAATCACAACAAACAAAGCCCTTTTCTCTTCAGGGAAACCATTAAACCTCCTCTTTTCTATAGCTAATGCAACTTCTCGTGGGACTCTACTCTGTAGTTGTTTTTCATAATGTGTTTGTAATTTAGATTCTTGCCAAACATCAGACAATCTTTCCTTATACGTCAGGAGCAATTTGCTCTGAGCATCCCAAATTACACTGCAACCTATACTTTGCATGATGAAAACAAGAATAAGGGGGATTTGGAAGTACTGTCATTTGACATCGTTCGATTGTCGAGTATTCAGAGCAACGTGAGTCCCATTATACTGTTTTTATATTTCGCACGAAAATTACGTCAGCTTGCCTGAAAGATATGAACACTTGCATTACATCTTGTTTTTCTGACATCAAGATTGGTACTGTACCGTAAGCCACTTGTTTCCTTTAGAGAAGAGAAGGCTCGACAACACAAACACAGGGGCACTCACAGGCTCTCCTGTCATGATGTTGGAAAAATATTCTACTTGAGTGCCCACGCCGCTCTCAAACCCCCCACATCCACCCCCCCAAACCTCTATCCCTGCTGCTATCCAGTGCACTTTCTCTGCCCCATTCTCTCTCCATTTCCTGTGTCACTGCTTCCCCATCTCCTCTTTCTCTCTTTCCCCTCCGACACCCCTTCCTCATTTCCTACATCTCGCTCCGCCGTCTCTCTCTCTGCTTCTCTCTCTCTCTCTCTCTCTCTCTCTGTGTCTGTCCGAGCTTCTGCCTCGCTGTCTCGGGTAAGGATGCTTTGAACCCACATCGTGTGTGGGTGAGCGACCCCTAAAAGCAAAGGGCTCCTCTTGCCACAGGTGAATCACTTTGCTTTGCTTTTATCCGGCTGCCACCGAGTCCCACGAAGTCAGGCATGTGTTCATGAGCGGGAGCAGAGGGTTTCAGATGTCCGACGTCGTATAGCCTAACAGCTATGAATAATGAAACAGAGGTGAGATATAAGAGGTACTGTAAGAGGAAACATTCAACGCACGCTTCCCAACAGGTTTTCAACGAGGAATAGATATTTTTACATGTCCTGAAAGCTGCAGTGGGCAGAATATTAAAAATTCCATAATAACCTTTCAGCATATTGTTATTCAGGTGTCCTGAGTGAAAACTAGACTTCTGCACCTCCTCATGGCTATGTTTTCAGGCTTTAAAAAATCTAGTTTGTCCAATCACAGGTCATTTCGGAGAGAGAGCGTTCCTATTGGCTGTTCATTCAACGGAGGCTGCTGTCAATCACTTGCAAACTCCGATCGAACGGTCAAACTAGGCAGGGCTGATCAAATATTAATCAATATTCTGTAACTGTAATGCCTATATCTCGCATCAAATGTTTTCAGAGTGACTGACAGCCGGCTCATCGACGGCAGGCTCCAGCTCGGCTCTGATTGGTTGTTTTCATCCGGTGTGAAATCTTGCAGATGCCATTAGGAGCAACTGGAGAACACAGAGGCGCATGATTTTTTTTCAGATTACATGTCTCATGCACTACTGTCAGGATATAGTGACCGTTTTATAAATATAACTTTTTTTTTAAACATATTTGCTCCAATTCTACCGACTGCAGCTTTAATATACTCTCCTCAAAGCTTCCCGACTCCATTGACAGAAACAGTACTTTTACCTAACCTACTGTAAAACACTCTACCCACTGCTGCTTTAAATAGTTTTAGAGGAAGATGTTGCTTGAACAAGATATACAGTACCGTATGACAATGAGATTTTATACCCGCTCTGAATATTTATTTGAATACACGATGAAATCTCTTTCTGGAGCTGAAGGGGTGCATCATTTTTCGTCTTGTTAAGTGAACAAGGTGGCCTATTTAATAATCCTACCCAAAATTAATTCACTACCCAAAACACTGATTCATCCCATCAACTTGCTCTGACACTTCTGTGTAAAAAAAAAAAAAAAAAAAAATCCCAGCGAGCTTCCAAACAGTAATACTGGCCTGCGATATTATGGGAGACATCTCAAGGTCTTCCAGAGCAGCTCTCTAGGGTTGCCTAGCTACCAGGCAATTGCATGTCTCACAGCTCCCACTCTTTTCTTGTGTCTTGTTCAACATGAACTGAATGTTTGCATCTCTACAGAGAGAGCGAGGCTAGCTGCCGAACACTACAAAAGAAGGCACATCAACACATGTTAATCATGCTCGATAAAAATCCCCATTCCTGTTCACACAAAAGGGGTCTTTCACTAAATAATTAAAGGCTGACTAGGATTGATGAAGTCAGTATAATGTCAGTGCAGCCTTTAATAAACTCTATTTTGCATATTATATAACTGAGTGGCTCAGTAGGACATGTGAGGGAGGCATGATTGGTAGAGCTATCTATATATATAAAATAATAAATTACATTAAATAAATAATACTTTGGCCAGTATGGACCAAAGTCATGGATAATAAAACTCAGTATTTAAAACAAGTTTTGGAACAGTAAGTTTAAAGGTGCAGTGTGTAACATCTGGCGGCATCTAGCGGTGAGGGAGCAGACGGCAACCAACTGAAACTTCTCTTGTGTGCCAAGTTTGGAGAACTACGATGGCCGACGCGAAAACATGAACATGTGAATAGTCCTATCTAGAGCAGTGTTTGGTTTGTTCCTACTAGGCTACTGTAGAAACATAGTGGCTGGCTCTGTGAAGAGGAGATGTAGATATAAACGGCTCATTATAAGGTAACAAAAACACAATGATTTGTATTTTCAGGTGATTATACACTAAAGAAAACATACTTGTTCATATTATATTCCATTTCTGACAATAGATCCCCCTAAATGTTACACACTGTACCTTCATATCAAATAAAATTATTATTATAATCAGTATTTTTTACATAAACATGGCTAATGCGTGATGTGAAAGGTCGTAGTGACCGAAAAAAGAATTATTACTTGACTGCTGTTCTCTTCAGCTCTGCAGAGCTTTTTAGTGTCTTTCAGCTCATTGTTTTGGTTTTACGGCACCACAACTTTACTGTTTTGGTTGAGTCTTACCACTCTCATCAGTGTAGTTTTCAGCAAAAACAAGAGGTGCCAACAATATGGTCTCAAAAAAACAACAACGGCATAACTCCCCTTTTTTTTTTCTCATCAAACGGGTGCAAAGTCAGGTTTTTTTCCATACAACAAAACTGTCTTGTGAATTAGGCTTCGAGGGAAATGTACTTTGTCGTGGATTACGTTTGTTTTTTATCACAAATCCAATTTTAATGATAGTCCGCAGATGTCCACGTGAGGAGGAGGTCTGGGTGGTGGATGGGTCAAACAAAACACCGGACTTTTGTCCAGGAGACCGCTGTTCGTTTCCCATGTGAAACTAAAAGTCAACATCCACTTATTATAATCATGATGTTTTTTTCTATGCTTAACCAAGTAGTCTTTTAGTATTTTTTTTTTCAATTTACAACATTAAGAATGTGTTTAACGCAGTTTAAAAGTGTGACAGTAATCCGGGAGAAAATGTGTTTCCCTCGAATCGTAACTGACTTTACAGGAGCTGTCAATCAGCATCACAAAACCACAACACAAGATTCTGTCTTGTGGAATGAGGCATACGTAACATATGCATTATATAATTCTATTTTTCTTACCTTATAGGTGTCCCCCATCTGCCTTCTGCTTGACATTGTTTTTTTTATTAGTATTAAGCAGCACACTTGTTTTTTTTTCGGAAAGTCATTAAACTCTCTAGATGTCATTTTGTAGTTCAGAATCATTTGCAGTTCAGGTTTGACAAGATCCTCCGATATTTGTTTCTGTTCGTTGGTCCAAAGCTGTGTCATGAGACTAAACACCCTTTCATAAACATTAGATATCTTCACCCATCGCTGATCAATGTGATCTTCATGTGTTTTTACCTTCTCCTGAACTTGAGCAGCCATACAAAATGTCCATATTTATGCCCCTTATAACAGGTAATGCACCTTATCAGTGTGGCTGCTGCTTCTTGTTTAAATGTTCAAGCATCTGCTGGGAGAATGTTTCTGAGAATTGCGCTGGCATTATTCCCATAAAACCCCGTCCTGTTTCCATCTGATCAGTTTAAAGCGAAGGTCAACCGTGACAGAATGTAACTCTGTGACAGCGGCATCGTTTCTATCTCACTTAACGAAAAATACCTTATTGCTCTGTTCTTGTGCTTCTGAGAGGAAGTAGGATCAGAGAGCAGGCCAGCTGTGCAGCATGCGCTAAATAGTTGGCAAAAGCGTCAGCCAACTCGTGACAACATGCCGCGGCACTTCTTGGTAATGTATTCCAGAAAATCAAAGAGTGAATGCTTGTGACATTTTTGGGCGATGATGAAAATTCACTGTAGGTTTTCATCTCAAGTACTTCAACATCAAAACTCTTTCATTCTGCTTTTAAGGCAGTTGTGAATGATGTGACACTTGAAATCACACAGTATCAGCCCTGTGATTAACTGCTTTAGTTACTGGTAAACTTCGTTATGCTTTTACCAGTACGGAGGATATTAAAAGGAAAATAGTTTGAATAATGATTGCGCTGAGCTAATTTCATGGAAATCTGGCCATCAATCTGACCTGCTAGATTATGATATATCTTGTGTACAAAGTTGATTTTTTTTGGCCTGAGGGTTGAGTAGGGCTGTGGCAATTTTTTTTCATTATCAATGAATGTGTAAAATATTTTTTGTTTAATTGTTTAGTCTATTAAATGTCCGGAAATAATGAAAAATTGCCCATTACCAGAGTTCAAGGTGAGGTCTTTAAATATCTTATTTTTTCCAACCAACAGTCCAAAACCCACAAATATTTAATTTCCAATGATATAAAACAGAGGAAAGTAGCTAATCCTCACATTTTAGAGGCTGGAACCAGACTCGGTTTGCCACGTTTACTGGAATCAATTGTCAAAATAGTTTCCAAATAATTTTCTGTCAATCAAAAAAAACAGCCCTTCCGTTTTAATATTAGTTGTGCACAAGGGAAAATGTATTAATGATGGCACCGAAAGGTTGAAAATATTAAGATCCATCTCCTGGGGCCATGAATGTACAAAGTGAATTTCATTCAAATCTGGCCATTACTTTTAGAGATACAGTGGCGCTATTTATGAAAGGTCAAGAGGTCACCAGAATCACTGGGGGTTATGCTTTGGGGACATCATCTTACGTGCTTTTAGCCGTGAAAATAGTAACACACTGGAGAAATTCCTCGGGGGAAAAACATAATGCCACTTTTTGAACAGCATCAGTGAGTTATTTTAAAATGACACGTTGCTGATTTAGAGCAGAAAATAACCTTTTTTTACAGTAAGTGGCGCAAACCGAGGATTTCAGTCTGGGCTTCGATATCGCACCATTATACGCCGTCTCTCTGAAAACAGCCAAATAAATAAATAAAACATTTTGAGTGCATCACAGTCAACAGACCATCGGCAAAAGCTAAACTGTAAAACCTTCTAACAGGCTTGAAAAACAACAATCTGCACAAATTATAACCCTCTGCAACCTCATAAAACGCCCGTCTGCTGATATCTGCTTCCTGCTCTGCCTTTTCTCTTTTCGTTCTTTACCTCGCGGGTGCGTCTGAATTCACCCTTTAATCAACGAAATAAGATACACAGCAGTGAAATTGCTTGAGATCCGTCTACTGTATTTTCAGTGACTTGAGGTAACCCAGTTTGAAGATAATTTGAACTAACTGCGGCTATTGTGCTGCAAGCCCCGGAGGAGTCCTGGCTGCCAAGTGTTTAATGCCATCTCTTCATTTCTTTGGTCATTTTGTCATGTTTCGGTGTCGAGGTAATTTAAGGTTGAGAGTGTTTGTGCTCCTTCTACGTGAAGGTTTTAATGTCCTATTTGATAATTCAGATAAACCGATTTCAAAGGCCTCCTATGTTGACTATTTTGCAGCAAATCAAACTACTTGAAATTGATTACTGTTACTTTCCTGCTTATATATCGAAAGAGTTAAGAGCAGTGAATTTGTGTGTGTGTTCTAGTGCAGGTGTGGTGCCAACATGATAAATGACCACTTTTTTCAGCAAAATCTCCTTCTGAACTTCCACCATTTAAAACCACCGCACAGACACCCAGTGCTGTTCCTTTTGTTTTTGTAGCTCTACCTAACCATTTGTAGATCATGTGACAAATGGCAGAGTATTGCCGTCACTGTGATGGGCGGTCTCAAATTGCCTGCTGGCAGTCTCTCCTCACCTTTATTCTGTGGCAGGCTAAGTGGCCTTTTCAGTCAGAGTAAACATTACCAAAGGGACATCCAATCATCTGAATGAATAGTTCATGGCAGCGAAGGCCAATGAGGGGCCCTGGACAGCCTCCTTTGATAACACAGCTTTTAGCTGACTTTCACTTCCTCACACAAACCTGTGAAAGACAGATGCATAAGAATACATTGTAAGTGGTAATAACTAATATTACTTGCTGCCCTGCATTCAAAAACGAACAGTGTGTATCTGCAGGGGGGTTCATAGAGCTGCTGATCAATAGTTGTTGGCTCTCAATAGACTCTCTCTACTCTGTTGTGCAGCAAAAATTTAACTCCACTGGAGTTTCAAGCTACTCCCAATCCACAATAGTTCAACTGTTGAACATGGTATTTTTTTTGATTGTTCACATGTTTACATTTAAAGTCCCTATGTAGAGAAATAAACGTAGATAATAAAAATAAGAATAACAAGAGTATACAAGATATACATATATATCATATAACCACAGTGCAAATAAGTAAATGCAAAATGCAGAGAAGTGGACAGGTGAAAATGTCCAGAAATGATTCTGTCTATATGTAAATTCATCATAATGTCAGACATGCGTTTTATGTAAGTTTCTACAGGTTGATTGTAGAAAAGCTCTCAATCATAGAGGCAGAAAAAAAAAGTTTTTGAGAAGTAGTTCCCTGAAGAAATTCTGAAATATTTGGGGCACATTTGTTGCCCACCTAGATGACATTTGAAAACTAAACCCAGCTCTCTTTGTATACTTACATACAGTAGCAGCATATTTTCTCTTTTCATGTGCATGCTTACCTGCTGTGTATTATAATATCTTTTTGTTTACAACACCGTCTCCCAGAAATGACCTTTTATATAGCACTAATTTGTTTCCCCAATCACTTTGTGGTGACAAATGTAATCGCTGCCTGGTTGGTGTTCACAGGCTACTTTTCTTTTTTTTCTTCAAGTGAGTGAAACGCCACATTCTTGTACCGCCGCACCGAGCCGCACGGAGGTGGATGGTGGGCGTACAAAGCGCAGGACTTTAACACCGTAGACCAGGATTCACATCCTGACTCCTGTGTGTGGTTATGAAACACGGCGTGTCTTGTGTTTCAAGTAACTGCAGACTTCTTCTGTATCAAAAAAGACCATGATCATTCCCTAACCTTGCTCTGAGGGGGCTAAACATAACCATAACATGTGTATGCTGTAGTTGCTATGAGCAGATATCGTGGGAATAAACAGAGTACATTGTCAGTTAATATTTTAACAATACAGTCAGTTTTAACATTTTGAAACTTGTCACAGGAACATTTATTAGTAAACCTTTCCTTGTTATGCTGAGGAAAAATGTCATCCAGTTATTTGTGTTTATTATGAGACAGGTTTGTTGTTTTTTAATTAAAGAGAAGTGAACACAAATGTGAAAGTCTGAAAGATGTGTCCCAATTATCTTTCGTTCTTAATCACCTGTATCCTGGAAATGTGAGAAGAGGGATGACGGAAGAGAATCAAAAGAATATTTTTTGATTATGATCTTTACAAGACATTTTGTTGTTGACTCACTCCAGATTTCTCCAAAAGTTAGCATTACATAATGCCTAATTTGCATATTTAAACACAGATTTTCAGAAAACTTGTAATACAAAACATAATTGTCTTAATT
>CAKALG010015738.1:0-12202 GCA_916700815.1 Helicolenus hilgendorfi | reverse complement strand
GGGGTACACCCTGGACAGGTCGCCAGTCCATGGCAGGGCTGACACATAGAGACAGACAACCATTCACACTCACATTCATAGGTTAATTGTTGACTCTAAATTGCATTTGACTATCTTACACTTAATTCCCCAGATCCATTTTGTCTGAACCAATCCAACAGCATCCAATCAAGTTGCAGGAGAAAACCATGAAGAACTAGAAGTTATGATCTGGATCGCTTATCGTCTAAACGGACAAACCAACAAACAAACCAACCAACAAACAAACCAACGCCAGTAAAAACATAACCTCCTTCCTAGGCCTTTGTCCTTGGCGGAGGTAACTAACGTTGCGTTACTGAGCACCAGTTGGCGCCAGTTACTCTGTTGTTAAAATGACATTACATTTGGTGAAGAGCGCATTATGTCTTGTTTAGGACTTGAAACTCAAAGTTTAGGACTTGGGACTTGACTTGGGACTTGTAAAACTGACTTGGTCCCACCTCTGGTAGCTTATACCCAGTGAAATGTCAGGAAGGTATACAAAATAGATACCGCCCAAGCCTAGTATTCAGGCTGACTTTATCAACCGTCAATATATTTAAATTATTTTGCTTTAAATTTTGCTCTGGTCTCTTCTTTTAGTTTGTATTCAACATAATACCGTATTACCTCAATGAAATGTACTGAAACAAATGCATATGTGACACACAAAGGCAATTTATTATTTTGGCCAGTGGATTTTTTTCATCTACCAGTCCCCTTGGCCGGTGAGTCTAAAAGTTAATTACGGACACTG
The DNA here is from genome assembly GCA_916700815.1 of Helicolenus hilgendorfi. Taxonomy (NCBI): domain Eukaryota; kingdom Metazoa; phylum Chordata; class Actinopteri; order Perciformes; family Sebastidae; genus Helicolenus; species Helicolenus hilgendorfi. The sequence goes on along the minus strand of CAKALG010015738.1, from coordinate 11,424 downwards.
CTCGACTTCACAGCTTGAGAGCCAAAAGTCCACAAAGCACTCAGTAATTGTAGTCAGAGGCATAAAAAAGGTACATGTAGCATCTCCTTGCTCACATCTAGGGCGCTTCGTTTAAAGTAAAAGAAGATACTTTGATGCTTGAAATGAGAACAAATCTGTCTATGCATTGACACAATATGGACAGCCTCCATGGCAAACTCGTTAATCTGCCGAACCACCAGGGCGCCATGTGATAACATTAACAACAAAGAGGGCCGACACAAAGCGCAGAAATGACCTCGTTTAGTGCACTGGCGTTCTATTATCTGCCATTAAGCACCATCACGCTGCATTAAAAACGCACCGTCGTGGGCAATGGTAGTCAATTACGGGCTGGTGAAGGAGCGTATCTGCTCTAACAGGAACCATAAAACACCCTTTGTGCAAATGAGGCTTCCCCAAAGGGCTGATTGAAGCAGGAGAAGGCTGCCAATGGGTTTCAGATGGTAGGATCCGCGGCGAAGGCGGGCACCTGAATGCATCATCCTCACAAGCGCACTGACACGCCGCTATTATCTGCCATCACCTAGGATTACTCATCATTAGGATAGACCCACACATACACACAGAGTAACTCCTGAACTGTGCGTACAAAACACACACATTTTTTCAACACCATTACACCCATTGTGTCGTGTGCAGCCACACTCCTCTAATAATAACATTATTATGTTCAGCCAGCAGATTGATGATGATTACATATCATTCCACTCTCCGCTGAGACAGAAAATAGATAAGAGTGAATGGTGATCATTTACTGTGGCTCATCTCTTCATCCAGACAGACAGACTTGGTATTGTTTACACCAGGGAACCATCTGTCACTGAGGAGATGGAGAGAGGGTCATATCCTTCTCATTAGGAAAAATTATGACCCTCATCCCTGTTTTTATTAAAAATTGTGAGGCTTCAACTGCACACAAAGCAGCTTGTTAAGTCACACACACAGCATTGTGTGTGTGACTTACATTGTTGGATGTAAAAGACCACAATGCTGTCTTACTGCAGCTCATTAACTACAAATTGACACGCCATGTTGTACAGACAGGGCAGAAACTGAAACGGTTCCCAGTGGGTCTAAGTGATGGACAGGTACCTTGGAACAGGACAGAGATTGTAGCTTCAGATGGACTCACTTTAGTGGTTATCCATCACAGAGAACAGTCAGTTACCTTGAACATTTTGTCAGAGATACAATATTAAAACAAATCTAAAAATAAAATGACAAACATCACCCAAAAAATCAGCATAAAAAACAACAACTGGCGATGTACCCAGCCAGTCGCCAATAGCTGATATATTCGTCCAATCGCCCGACCCTATTGTAGACATAATAAAGCAATGAGCCAAAAATATAAAGTTGCCAAAAAAAAAAAAATGAATAGATATATTAAACAGTTCAAGATCATATATTAAGTATTCAAGTTAATTTAAGTTTTATTTTAAAACTCACATGTCCTGCAAATTGAATTGAGTGAACAGGAAATGGAACTGGCTGCCCTATGGTAGGAGACTGACCTACGGTACGACTGCTCGACTCTCGTGAACTTTTTAAATGGACGTCTGAACTAAAAGTTAGATGAAGCATAAATAGTATAACCAGACATGCAAGTGTTGACAGTACTGAGGGCCCGTTTGATTGTTGCAAAGGTTTTGGCTTCACTTGATCTCTGATGGTGTTGTGTTAATCAGGAATACTGAGCAGCCTTGTGTCACTGTTGGTAATCAGACTGCAAAGACACGAGTCAATAATGTTGTAACACTTTAATCCAGTGTCTTGCTCAAGGACACGTCAGCAGAGCTAGCCAACAAGACGTTCCTGTCGACAGCTGAGGAAGCTAATTGGTTAGAAAGTAAGACACTGATGCTCTTTTTTTAGACAATGCTTCTTCAGGGTGTGCTAAGTGAGATGCCAAATTTTACGTGTGTGTGGTCCAGGTGGGCTGTAGTGATGGATAGGGAGAAAGGACAAGAGCTGACAGCTTGGTGAGAATCACTCCTGTTCCTCATCTATCAGATGAAACAGCTCGCTGGCAGCCTCACACACATACACACACACACACACACACACACACACACACACACACACTTTCCTCTCCCCAATGGCTGCTGATAAGAATTATTTGAGAGATAATTTAGACAAGGAAGGAAATATCAGCTCACAGAACAAATCTCTAACTGACAAAGCAGGTGATTATGGCTGTAGAAGTAAAGAGAGAGAGAGAGAGAGAAAAAGAGCTAGGGAGAGAGAGAGAGAGAGAGAGAGAGAGAGAGAAAACGGTGAGAAAGACAAGAAATAGTTAAATCAAGAGGATTGTAAGTTGTTGTGCGAGCAAAGGAGATGGTGAAATCCTGAGCCTGAAAGGAGGGTCAATTCCCCTCTTCTTGTTGCTATGACAACCCATCATGTAGCGCCCCAAAAATAATGATAAACAGCAAGACAGACAAAGAGAGGAGAGGACTGGAGAGAGGAAAGCAATAGCAAATAACTTCTTTAGAAACAAACATGATTACGTGGAGACAGGCTGTACATGTGTGTGTGTGTGTGTGTGTCTCAGACATGTAGTGAAGGAAAGGCACGCTCGGTCTCTCTTCCTCCTCGGTGCTGTGTGCAGGATGTGGAGCCCAGCAGGAAGAAGGAAGTGCTAATTGCTTGTCTTTAGTCTGCACTGAGAAAAGAGAGAGCTGTTAGCGCAGTAGGTCCACCGCTCTGACCGTCCCCTCACTCTTTCTTTACTTCTTTCTCTCCCTCCCTCTCTCTCTCTTTCTCTCACACACACCAGGCACTCAAGGTATTTATTAGTGACTATCTTGTGTCGTAAATCCTTATGTCTCTACCCTGTAGAGACATAAGGATTCTACCCCCGAGTGTTCAACCTCAACCCTTTCATACTGTCCTGATGGACCAGAAGACATCGGCTCCCTCTGCACATTAGTCAAACAGAGGCTCCACTCGCTGATGCAAAAATGCTGGTATTATTCCAGAGCAGGGATTAGTCTCTCCCTGTGAGGGGGGAGGGGAAGCCTTGACTTCAAGGGAGTTAAAGCTCAGACACACCAAGCCGACATCAAAGAACTAGTGGCGATGAAGGCCGACTGTTGCGTCCCCTCCCGTCACCTTCGTCCCGGCCGACAAGTTGCATTTGATCAGACCACAAAGACTACAGCCAGCGGCCAGTTAGCACGTACGGTCTACGCCTGTGTGAGAGGAGCTAACTCTCCACACCAGCGGGCGGCGGTAGTCTGCATTCGTCATTCAAATAGGGAAACCGGAAGACAGAGGACTGCGGATATACAAGCCGTTGTTATGATACGTACGTGAAACAAAGCGGCGTTTGCCGACTATTTCGATCCTTCACTCCAAATGGCCGTGTTGTTGTGAAAACATTTGCGTATTGGAATGATCAGATGAGATGAAAAATGAGAAAAGCCTTCTGTGTTTGCTGTCTTGTTTTTACTCGTTTGCTTGCTTTTCCTCACTTCCGTTTCTCTTCTCGTGCACTGATTCGCTTAAGCTGAACAGCCGATCAGAGTGAGTTTTTTCACCGTCGGGCTTGGCCGCCGATTCAACATGCTGAATCGGCCGAAAAACCTCCCACAGAGGTAGACTAAATCTGACGATGGCGAACACACCACAAAAACTAAGGCGACAGACGCTCACTGATGGCCGACCATCGGCTTGGTGGCAGCCTTAGTCTGGAGCAGAGCAAGGGCTGCAAAAAAATGCATGGCTCTGCTTTAGTGTGACCATGTTGCTGCAGGTAGAGGTCTTATTTTGGACCCGTTCTAAATGGACCTGTTGAAAACCCTGAACCTGATGTGCCTAATTTGATTTTCATAAAAGACCCCATCGGAAAATTGACCTGCAGATGTTCCTAAATAGATCTCTAGACCCCAGAGTTGACCACTGGTATGAACACAGCCTTACTAGAACAGAAGAATTAAAGGATTTCACAGCGTAGACTAGTTTATGTTTCATGCACATGGTCAATGTGATGTGATTGAGTAGTAATCGTTTCTATACCAATCATTTCTTCATTTGAATAATATTTCAAAGTTAAAGTAGTTCAATAGTTCTTATCTGAATGTAAAATTGGATCATCATCCATACTTGTAGACACATGAGTAAACACAAAGTGACTGATCAGAGCAAAGGCAGCAACATCTTCATTTGTGACTTTAATGCTGGTTGGTTGCTCTGCAAAAAAAAAAAAAAGTAATTTGAATCAGTCGAGCAAGAAACTTGTCATGTTTACCAAAGGTGAATCATATATTGAATCACCCTTAAATCAATTCAGCCTGAAAATGATGGGGTGCGTGGATGCCATTTTCACCACCTGTAATTTGCGACACTACAGATGGCACCACAGTTATGCAGATTTGCCTTTTTCCATGATTGGCTGAACAAAAAGGCTTTTATAAGGCCTTTTGAATTCCCGTGTGGTATTTTCAAAATGAAGAACTTTGATGTAAGAAAAGGTCTGAAAATGCCATGCTGTTCCTGACTGCTTCTCTGGGCGTTATAATGACATGACATTACAAGGAAATAAAGCAGGGTTTCATTCGTTCTGCGTAATATGGAGGCAAGATTTGTTTTTGCTTCGCCCAAACAATTCAATTTATTTAATCCACAATTGTTGCCTAATGGCAGTATCCATTTTCAGAGGTAAACTGTCTAGTTGTGATCTAATTCTAATAACTATCAACCCCCCTGCTGACAAGCAGATCTGAATGAACAGTGACACAGATTTGCATGAGTATATTACATCGTACTTAAAACAACACAGCAGGCTGTATCTTTGAAGAGTCATACGAGACTAAACAAGAACAGAAAAAAAGAGACAGCCAGCAGGTTCTCTACCTAAGCCCTCGCACTGATTCGGTAAACATCACACTCTGCCCATGAAGGTCTGTGTGACTGTTTGTGTGTGTGATTTCCATAATTTAATCTTGCCAGTACATTTGCAGTACAGGACTTTGTGTTTGCTAAAAATGCAGCAATGGAGGAGACCTGGCGGTGTTGAACGTTAGCAGGCCAAGTGTCTATTCTTGACTTGTGTAATGGTACAAACAATGGTACACACATCAGAATTATTCCTACCCCAAAGATACCTTGTATCTTCCCTTTTCTTAGAGATTTGTGGGAAATTAATGATTTGTGGAAAACGGTATGTCACCTAACCTTTTAAAGGAAAAGTTTTGGGAAATATTTAAATTTTTTTCTTGTTCAGATTTTGACACCACTCATGTCTGTACGGTAAATATGAAGTTTCAGCCAGCAGCCGGTGAGCTTAGCATAGCACAAAGATTGGAAACGGGGAAACAGCTAGCCTGGCTCTGCCTAAAGGTGACAAAATCCAGCACCTTTAAATCTCACTAATTAATACGTTTTACCCCTTTTTCAAAATCTGTAAAATGCCAATTTGTCACCTTTACTCTTTGTTTTTGCACAGTTTAAACAAATGACAAATATATATTCAGTGAGCTATAGAGGTTCTAGAAGGTGGATTTTGTTACTCCCACCTTCCCAGGAGGAGCACTGGACTTTGAAACAAATTTTCGTAGTGGCCAAACGGTGGAAATACAACTTCCGTGTCCATCACGTTATACCATAGGGTCCTAAAGGCTTTTTCCCATAGACTTACATTGGGAAAGAAACGTCTGTAAATCAGCCCATCATTTTTTTAAGGTAAATCAACTTCTCAGTAAAAACACTTGAATAGCCCTTATTTAAACCGTTAGGTCCTAAAAGTTGTAAAATGCACTAATAGCAGAATCCAGAGTTATTTTTCTTTCCTCCGTTCATGTGAATGAGCCCGAGACCGAGGCTGGACCGAGGGCTGGGAGGCGGGGTTAAAGGAAACGCTACTGCGCCTGCTGTATGGGCCTAGTTCAGAAGGTCACAGGAAGATCCAGGTAATTTGACACTCGGAAGTCGAGGTTTTATTGCTTCATGCGCCACCGAGCAACTGTCATAGGATCAAACGGGGCTCCATCTCCGATGCTGTATCCAGTTCTTTTTATACATCCATGCTTCTCCCTGTTTCTGTTTTTTTTTTTTTTGCTAAGCTAAGTTAGCTAACTGCTGGCGGTGGCTTCATATTAATGTATGCCACTGTGCCAGGTATGAGAGTGGTGTAAAAAGTACCATATTTCCCTATGAAAAGTCCTGGGGTAGAAGTATGAAGTTGCATAGAATGGAAATACTCAGGTAAAGTACCTTCAAATTTGACCTAAGTATAGTACTTGAGTAAATATCCTTAGGTACATTTCACCATTTTGTAACTCTGGCCTCTAGCATCACCTACACATCTCACCCCAAGCTGGATCATGAAAACTACCTGGAATCAGATAAAGTGTTAAAATAGTGCGCGCTCATCTCCTCCCTGCTGTTTCAGAGGACATTTTGAGTGCGGGTCATTTCCTTTGCATGCAAAAGATTTCTCTCCGTGGACCAATTTAGACAGTAAAATAATGGTAATTTCAGCAAATAGGGCAAATCTACAGTGGACGCTCTTGGCTGCTGCATTGCCTCGTCTGTTGCCAATTTATGAGGTTGGTGAGGAGAGTGGTTTTCAGGGTTATTGTACTTTATTTATAATGGGGTATTCTTAAAGGAGTTGCAGGGTGAATTGGTGGCTTGAGGACCAGGACACAGATAATGGGAAGCAGCTCATGTGTTCTATGGATGCTGTTGAGTAGCTGACCATGATGCCTGGCTGCCCTATTTGGTAAATGCAACAAAAATGGGGTTAGCTATCTGCTTTACTTGAGTGGTGTGTATGTGTGTGTGTGTGTGTTGCTGCATTTCTGGTGTGTTGCTGGAGAATTCCTCAGAGGGTCTAACCAGGCTAGCTGGCTGCACGCAGTAAATTGGGTCACTACTGAATTAAACACCAGTGCCTCTGCTTTCAGCGCTGCTCCACTGCTGCGCCAGAGAAGGGCAGGTTAGAAATAGTCATGGCCTTAGAGTCCAAATAAACAGTCGAGCCTGGGCGGACAGGGAGAGTGGGACCAGTACTGTGAACACGAGAAGTGGCATTTCAGAAGTCCGTCTCAAACAAACATGCCTTCTGTTGGGGAAAGGTTATGCCAAGCGTCGATTCTTACCTGGCATCATCGTATGCAGCAGAAATCAACTTGGCACAACATCGGAGAGTCAGCTTCGACTGTGTTGTTTCTCTAACAAGGAGCTAGAGGAGAGGGGGGATAAAAGATATGGTGAGACTTACAGGGAGACAGGTATGAAGTAAGGGTGGGGAAAAAAATCTATTCACCTATGTATTGCAATTTTTTTTTTACGATTCTGAAATAGATTTTTTAACGCCAGAATCTATATATTTGCTTCATTCATTCGAAGGAAATTACCGCTTTTATTGTTGTAGTCTGAGTAAGGTGACGTCATATCTGTCCGGTATCCGTCAACCAAAACAAACCGCAGAAAGTAGAAAATGGCGGAGCGTCTGCATGGATACGACCTGCACCCTCACATTGTCAATCCAAAGTGGTAAACACTACACATACAGTAAAGTATGGACACTTTGGGTTTCACACAATGCAGGAAAAGCAGAGCTAGACATCATGGCTAAAGCTGCATGCTATCTCAGTCATGGACAGATAACATTATTGTATTGCGGTAACGTGCAGTCAAGCCAGCCGTCACTCGCATCTCTGTGGTCAAATCAGCCGACGCTACAACTGTTAAATGTATTCAAACGGCCTCGATGGAGCTGACCATTAGCGAAGTTAGCGGAAGTATAAACGTGTAACTACGTCCGTTTTTCAAAATAAGGTGTTAACAAAGGGAACTCACTCATCTTCAACCGCTTGAAGATGAGTGAGTTCCCTGTATACACATGATACATACTGTATATGGAAATAAGATTGATTGGATTATATTCACCAGAAGTATAAAACACTACATGTCCCTTAAAAATTTAAAATAAAATACCACTAATTTGTGAGGGAAATGTCTTTATTCTTTGATTTTTGGGTTGCTGCAAAAAAATCATTAATAATTCCTGACAATGACTGATGTATTTGACTTCAGGACATGATGTATGATTAAACTTTTTCCGATGGTCTAGTGTAAAAAAAGTTAACGAAAATGGCAATAAATCGTAATATGGAATCGCAATACTAGTAGAATCACAATATATATATTGAATCGGCACCCAAGTATCATGATAGTAACGAATTGGCAGATAAGTGTGCCATCCCTGCCTTAGTAGGAAGTGTGGTGGAGAGGACAGACAAAAACAGTTTGGCTGGCTATGGTTGTGGAGTTTGTGGAAGTTTTTTTGACAGTTTGTCAGTCTGTTTCGAAAAGCTTTTTCTCCTGAGTGGTCAAAACTCGAGCCAAGCCAGAGGGTGCAGCTCTTTTGTCTCTCTGCTGGATGTGTTACAGCCACACTCCTGCTGCGCTGGAGTGGAGGAGGCAAAAAAAACAGAAGCAAGAAAATAGCAGCAGAAGAAAGGGGCAATAAAAAATGAATACATTTTTGCTAGTAACATGAGAAATTCATAAACATATGCTTGCCTAATCCTGTAACTGAGGAACAGCAGAGGGAATAGATAACTTATATGGCAGATTTAAGAGCAGCACATTTGTATTCAACCCTTTGTATAGCTTTAGTCCTCCTGTCCCTGTGGTTTCCCAGCGCTCTGCAGTGGTCCCAGAGCTCAACCTGCTGCATTCAGTCAGCCACACTCAAGGGCAAACACACTTTGAGGGCAAGGGAATTAATATTTGATATCTAGCTCTGCATCATGTGGTGAGGCAGACAGTCAGGCATACTAGAAAGCAGATACAGGATGGAGTCAAGCCCACCAATAGCCACTCCCTACTGCAGCGCCACTACTCTACTACAGAAAAGCTCACACTGCATGGGTTGGTTGGCTGGTTGATGGATTGGTAAAAAAGTGCTCTGCAGTATTGGTTGGATCTAGATGCATAAGAAAAACCTGCTACAAATGATTAATTAAGTCACACCTAACGTGGTTATCTCAAGGTCCCACTGTATGGAGCAAATAGTAGCCCTGTGAAAGTAGTTACAGTACAACAATTTGTATCTTACAAAAAGTTATTCCCCATTTTTCGTGTGTTTTCCTAGGAATGTCAAGCATCACGTGACACGTGTCAATTTCCGCTCCAGTCTTCTCAAAATAAACTTCCATCTTCACAAGGAAACAACTTGGTTAGGTTTAGGAAACAAATCTACTTAGTTAGGTTTAGGTAAAGATGGTGGCTTTGGGTTAAAATAACACTGGAAGTGACGTAACTTAAGTACAGAAGTTACGTGACAAAAGTTACTTAATTAGGTTTGGAAATAGATTATGGTCTAACTTAAGTACGGAAGTTACGTGCCAAATAAATCAACGTTGACTTGTGGTTTCACGCGGGGTATGAACGCTGGTCTCCTGGTTGTAAGTCTTGTGTTTTTTTACCCTGCTTTCCACCCTGACCTCCTCCCTATGCGCCGTTTGTCACTCTTTATACTTCCTGGTTCACAATTAAGTGGATTACATACAAATTGATTTTGTGGGATATATACAAATTCTAGTGCATTACTTTTCGTTTGTATAGCTACGAACGGTGTATGAGAACAGCCTGTTCCGTTTAGGCAACTCCAACTACTTGGTTTAGGTTAGAAAATGATTGTTGTCATGGGTAAATATTAATAAAAATATTATTGCTGGTGTGAAATGGGACCACCACAGCTTTACTCTTTGCTGTGCATTAAAAGTACAGTACACTGTGTGCTGCAGAAACATCCAATATGAATGTAATTCCTGCAAAATGAGAACCAGTGGTACAGGAGGAATACATTTTTGAACAGATCATTTTTCATAGATGTATCACCAAAGGGCCTGTAATGGCTCCACATGAGACCAGATGCATATCCCCCTTAAAGGGAAAGAAGTAAAGACCTTAAAATGTTTCTGAGTTTCTGAGCAACATCCCCTGAATATCTTGTTTTTGCTGACCTGTAGTGTTTTAACTTCTCGCCCTGCTGCAGTGATGTAGATGTGTGCTCCCAGAATCAATACACCAGAGATGAACTTTTTATGTTCAGAACATAAGGTTGAGAAAAGATAGAACAGTTTAAATATAAAACAAATCAGATTGAGGAAATGAATCCCCCTGGGAACATAGGACCGTGGCAACATATGTTTGAAATACTCGAGTCGACAACAAAAGCAGAAATCCAGTATTATTTCAAGAGCTTGTTGGTTATCGATGCTTCCCAAAAGGCCTTGAAACATAATCGGCATTGTGTGCTTTGCAAAGTGCAGAGACGGCCAGACAGCGGGGATACAGCTAAAGGTTTGTAGCAGACTGAAGCCCGTGCTGGATTGATTTCACAGCAGCTTGAGAAAGCACTGAAGGCTGGGATCACACTGAGCACTTGTGTCCGTGTGTGTTTGTGAGGGTGCGAACATGGTACACCAAAGAAAACAAGTACTAAATATCAAGACTGAATAAAAATAACAATTCCCATCATAATCATGACAACAAGAAAATGAATTTAGAACAAAATAGGGGCAACTAAAGACATACAGGTTGCATAGAAAATACTAATAGTGTATCTTAAACAGTGATTTTGAAATAATACAAACTTTGAAAGCATATTATCGTATCCTCTGTGTGGCTGCCCCACAGTGGATGGTTGTAATGCCCTCTCAAGAACCAGAGTATCTGAGGTTGAAAGGTCTGAGATGCAGATCAGTGCAGATTAGAGAGGAAGCAAGGATTAGGGGCCATGTGATATCTCTGATTTATGCATGTTGTAACTAGGCCTGCGCAATATGAGGAAAATCTGAGATGTGCCATATATGTGGTCAATATTGCGATGACGATATGACTTGCAATAAATAAACAAATGTGCATATTAGCTACACTTTTTGTCAGCTTGGTTGTCTTCAAAGTCAGAACCCAATTAGAATTGAATATTTTAAATATAACTAGGCTAAGTGTTATTTCTGGAGCAGCAACTGTTTACAACAGTAAACTTACCATATAAACTCATTAATATCTCACTGGAAACAATCTTAAATGTTAACAAAATAAATCATATTCCCAACATCAAAATACTGAGTGAAGAACACAGACATCAGTCAGTATCAGTCTCCCTCCTGTCCTCTGTTTTCCTCGCTCTGCTGATGTGATTCACTGCCTGCAGGTAACGTTACCGCTGGTAGAGAGGAGGGGCTGCTTTGTCTCAGCCAGCAAATAAGTTTACAAGAATTTTAAGATACGTGGCAAACTAAGCTAAATGCTTACATACATATACTACATACAGACAGCTTTTGTTGTACATATTTAGTATATAGGGATAAACCGATACCGATACCAGACCCCCCGGGGATCCCGGCCCCGCGGGGT
>CAKALG010015737.1:0-11811 GCA_916700815.1 Helicolenus hilgendorfi | reverse complement strand
TATCACTGGTAAGTTTCCTCCGGAGTGTAAACCAGAGAAACAATATTCTTACTATAAATGTAGGTGTTTTATTGGAGTACAAGCATTAGAAGAACAGTGATAGAAGAAAAGCAACTCATCACTAATGACACATATTAGACATCATATACTGTAGCAATACTGTTTTCTACTTATGCTTCCTCCTACTGTAGTATCTATGTAAGAGACCTGACAAATTGATGCTTGAACTATGGAAACCAGCAGAGAAAAGTCTCTGTGGCTGTGTGACCTGTTTTGGTTTTGTGCTTTGGTTGCCTTCTTTTGGTAGCGGGTGGCAGATTAGCTCTCTATGCAGGTAATGGTTTCCCTTCTGACCCGACTTATGATTATTTTGGGAGATCAAGATGCATCACTGAACAGTGCCACACTGCTTGGGAAGCTTTAATTGTATCTCCAGGTAGTAGGTTGTGAAAGACATAAACAGAGCCAAAAATGAGGGCAAAGAAACACAACTTACAGGATATGAGACAAAATGTAATTTTTTTTATCGAAATGTATGTTAGATCATTTAAATAAATTAAATTATTTTTTAATAGTTTGGACCTTTTAGCACTAAAGGCTTATCACAGTATCACACAGATCTGTATACGGTGCATTAGCATGTTTTGTGGACAAATTTGCATGGGTACGCCACAGCATTTGTGTGTATTTGTTGTCTCTCTCGGCTCGTGTCCAGTTGTGCAGACAGTCGACAGCCTGTCCTCCCCTGTAGGTCATCACCTCCATGTTAGCAGCCAGGATTCCAGCCTCCTGTTCATAGTGTCCGTGACAGACATGATTTTCATCACCGTCAAAGCAGAGGGGCCATAACGGTATCAGTGATCTGAAAGTGAAGAAGAGAGAGGGGGAGGGGATCTCTCGCTATATTATGCAGTACAGTAACAACCACGTCTTTGTTGACAACAGTAGGAGGGTGGAAGATGAAATTAGATTGTGCTATTGTGCTCTCAAGTGCAAAAAATAACATTTTGGATTGGCTCCTTGAGCATGAACAACACAATTGCTCTGCCAAAACCTTGTCATCTCTCATTTCTTCAGTTTTACCATCTCTTTTTGTCTTGGTTACTCTTGCTTTAATGCTTCGTTTTTTGAGTTTTTCTACTCGTCTCCCCTGTCTTTATTCAACATACGGGCTGAATAAGTGAATTGGATGTAGATTCTTTGTAATCTTTACAGGGCTGTCAAAGTTAACGCAATAATAACGCGTTAACGCAAATTCGTTTTAACGTTCTTTAAATTCTTCAATACGTTACTTACTGGATACTGGATATTGGCACCATATGAAATCAGAAAACCGAAGGAATTTATCGGTACCAGCAATGTCATACTAGCTCGTCACAAAGGAGGCTAAATAACGCTCCAAAGTTACACTCAATTTTGTCGAGGAAAAACTGGCATGGCGATTTTTAAAGGGGTTCCTTGACCTCTGATCTCAACATATGTGAATGAAAATGGTTTCTATGGGTACCCACAAGTCTCCCCTTTACAGACATGCCCACTTTATTATAATCACATGCAGTTTTGGGCAAGTCATAGTCAAGTCAGCACACTGACACACTGACAGCTGTTGTTGCCTGTTGGGCTTGAGATTGCCATGTAATGATTTGAGCATATTTTTTATGCTAAATGCAGTACCTGTGAGGGTTTCTGGACAATATTTGTCATTGTTTTGTGTTGTTAATTGATTTCCAATGATAAATAAATACATACATTTGCATAAACAAGCATATTTGCCCACTACCATGTTGATAAGAGTATTAAATACTTGACAAATCTCATGTAAAGGTACATTTTGAACAGATAGAAAACGTGCAATTAATCTGTGATTAAACCCGATTAACTATGGACAATCGTGATTAATTGCATTAACAGGTAATGAGGTAGGGTTGTAGGAATTATAAAGGACGTCAACACACGGAGGAATACTCCACAATGTGGCCTGGCAGGGCATGACATGTAAAGGAATGTTCTTTCAAAGTTTAACAATGTGGTTTGTCTCATTTGTGTTTTAGGATATCCTGGGTGTTGGCCAGACGCTGCCATTCAGATCTAAGCGATCCCTGCTGGTCCCTCCTATGATCGTAACTGAGAACCAGAGAGCTCCCTTCCCCAGGATCATTGGCAAGGTAAGAAACACTCGCTCCTTTCATAAACTAAACAAGCGGGCTTGATTTCCCAACAGCATCCAAGTGTTACACTGGAAATATGTCATGACAAGAAAAAAAGTAGTTCAGCACAGAGAGGGAAAATTCCCTAAGGTACAGGTACAGGACCAATGATTCAATATGTGTTTGATTTAAAGCTTTGGAAAATATTATTTTTTATGATCTGTGACAGTTTGGTCATTTTTTTTCTGAATTCTCAGCATGGTTTTATTTAGCCCCAGAAAAAGAAACGTATGTTGTCTCCTTCTCCTAATGTGTTTCACAGCTCCCTAGACAATGTATGGGGAAATATAAATATGGTGACTATAGCTATATGGAGGAATATAAAGAAAGTGAAAAGAGAAGAGAAGTTCTGTGATTATGATTTCACATCAAATCACAGTCAAGCATCGAGTGAGTCCCTAAAGTCATTGCCAACTCCGGTTATGGAACCAGATGCATTAGAAAGTTCTTTGGCTTCACTTAATAACCTTTCATTTCATTGATCTAGTGTTAGGAAACCCTGCAAATGCAATACCTTTCAGATATAGGAAGCATTTTCCCCCCATTATATCCCATCATATGTATTCTGGGAAGCTTATAATCATTTTACTTAAATGAGTTTTAGCTGAGTGGAATTTCAGTTGAGCTTACAGTATATCTCTTTGACACACCTTGCAGATCTCCTGATTAGATACAAACTCACTAAGGGTCAACACTAAACATGTTAGCTTAAATAACTATGGAGCAATAGAGTCCTTCCAGGTGTATTGCTGGAGACCCAAGGGAGTGCTTTTTTGGTGCAATTAGGATAGATTTTAATAAACTTTAAAAATACCTGCGCTAATTAAATCCACGCTGTATTTTATAACCGCAGTGGTTATTTCAAAGTAAGCGACTTTGGAAATTACCTCCACTAATAAGTATATTTCACTGATATTTCTGACCTTGAGTAACCTGGCTATGTTTTGCATGGGGCGGATTTAGTGATTTTTGGACCTCAAGGTGGAGCTTTCATTTCTAATATGATGCTGGATATAGTTTACTGAATACCGTAAATTCCGGACTATAAGCCGCTACTTTTTTCCCACGCTTTGAACCCTGCGGCTTATACAATGATGCGGCTAATCTAAAAACTAAAAACTTTATTTGTACCATCTTTCTGTGTAAATATCTCATGTTACAACGTGGACACCTGCGGCTTATAGACAAGTGCGGCTTATATATGTACAACTTTTTTTTTCTTTTTAAATTTAGTTGGTGCGGCTTATATTCAGGTGCACTTAATAGTCCGGAATTTACGGTAATAATGCATCATATTTTAATTGTTATATTATGTGAGTCAAATCTGAATATGCGATGTAACCAGTGACATTTCTCTGTCAGGTAGATATAGTACTACAGTGTTTTCCTCCGAAGTAGTTATTTCAGGTTACAATGAATTAGAATAGTAAACATAATTCAATACTTTCCTCATCTAAACATCATAATAAACCTATTAGCTGTTTGGGGCCCTTTAAGTTGGGGGCCCCAGGCAGTTGCCTACCTTGCCTAACAGTAGTCTGCCCATGTTTTGTTTTTTTCCCCCTTGAACAAGAGTGTATTTCACTGGTGATTCTGACCGTGAGTAGCTGTGACATGTCATGGCAGGTGTATTGCTCAGGAAACAAGGAACCGCAGCACTGAGTGTAAAGTTGTTTGTATGAGCGGTTCTCGAGAAAGCTGCAAGCAGCATCACCGCAGGTCCAAGCATTCAGCCCATTCTGAACAGGCATGTTTTCAACGGGCACTTATAGAAAGCGCAGGAACATTTCCATCAGAGTTGTTTATGCCCCTTTCACTCACCACCATCACAGGCTAAGCTTCAGTCAAACTCTCTATCGTATAGCCTTTTATCACTTGTGTCATTCAGTCAAAAAGTCTTCAGCAGACTCCTGCCTCCTTGCTCCTGCTTGAGCAAAAAAGTTCAGCGCTGGCAGCTGTTTAGCATACTGTTCTTCTGACTGCTGTTTTTGGGCTACTATTTGATGGCCAAGGGCTAATCTATGCAGAAAATACTTTACTCTTTATCTCAATCTGACAGTGACTGACTTGCTGTCCCAGATCAGAGTGCATGTCACTCACAGGGCTCATTGAAGCACAGCAATAACTTGCTGTTGTTGTTGAGTGATGATCATGGCCGTACCCACCATCGAGGTCACTGAGGCCGGACCTCTGTATTTTTTGCGGAGGTGTATATAATAAAAGTTGTTAAACTATTGCCTAAAATTACTTTGGTGCGGCAAATATATTGTAAAGCGCCAAGATTACTGACTAGCTCATCTGATCACGTCGTTGCTTGTGTGTTTGTGTTGTGAAGTGGATGATCATGGTGGTTCTTTGATTATCAGCACCTTGAGAAAGCCAGACAGGCAGCTGAATCCATGCAAAGCGTGATGCAGGTAACTAGGGAGTTTTACTCGTAGAAATAATAGGTCCTGTGCAGTTGCACTGTTACAGTGGCCATCCATTATGAGGCCGGCTAGGTCGTTTCACTTCAGTGAATTAGCTAGCCAGCTAACATTAATTCCATCCATACAATGGTAGACTTATAAACTTACGACCATAGACTGTATATAAGAAGTGGACATAGTCACCGTGACGTCACCCATTGGTTTGTGGACTGCCGTTTTGAAGCCTCAAGTTCGGCATTTTGGCTGTCGCCATCTTGGTATTTGGCCGTGGCCATGTTGTTTTTTTGCAACCAGAAGTGACACGAGAAGGTGGAGCTAGGTGCAACCGAGCACTGAATAAGACATTTATAGGCGACCAAAAAAGTTATGTTTATTAATGTTACATTTCTACGACTGGACAGTGTTTGCGACCTGTCCATCACAAGGTAGCTACGTCCTAAAGCATACCCTACTTTATGGTCTATTTGACTCTAAATGACCCCATAATTAACTAAATGAACATCATGCTGTCTTGAAGAAGACTTAAAACTAGCGATTGAAACCATAAATTCATGTTTACAATGTTTACTGAGGTAATAAATCAAGAAAGAAGTAGGCTCATTTTCTCTAAGAATTCTTTCTGCAACCAGAGGAGTCGCCCCCTGCTGGCTATTAGAAAGAATGCAAGTTTAAGGCACTTAAGCATTGGCTTCACTTCTCAGTTCATTCAGTTCATCTAAAGGTTTGAAATTCATGTTAAAATGAGATGCCATTGCCATTGCAATATTATCCTAGCGGAGGCTGGTAACATTTACAGATAGATATCAATTGACCTTGTGTTTACTTTCTCCACTGAGACAGAACAAAATGAAAAGAATCAAAGCTCATGCTTTGGGAATGGAAAAGATATGTGACAAGAAGAGGAGACAAAAAGAAAGAAAAGAAAGAGATAAGATGATGGAGTTGAGAGAGGAAGAGCAGGTACTGCCCACAGTGCCCATGACAGGATTAGCATTATGTCCCTGTGCTGTTCAACACAAACAGAAACTGACCTGATCCAATTTAAATGTGTTCTTTGGTAATTACAGTGGAACTTATGGGGCTCAACATCACAAACAGGTCGCATAATTATAGTGTGATAATTATAGTATTATGGTAGAAATATATTATTGGATAACACACATTTTGCTTATGTTTATGTGCTCTTTGAGACACATTTCTATAATTCAAATCCAAAATGCGGGACACGCAGTGAATACTGAGGGTGAGAGAGAACAAAGTGTAGAGGACGGGGAGAGAAATGAACCGAAAGAATGTAATGGATAATGGATATGAGAGATGGATCATTCATTGCAACATTTAACCTGATTCTCATGTATTATAGCTTGACAAATCATTTACACTACTGCCCACTGATAAGGTTTTAAAGCTATTGTTATCCATTTTTTGCTCTCCAAACGTCTTAAAATGCACATATATAGATCAGGGAAATCAATTTATTTATTTTTTTTTTTGGGGGGGGGGCATGCCCACAAACTCCCCTTCAGTACCAAGCTTCAGTTTTTGGACCTCTGTTTCCGTAGTAAATAATTACCCTTTCATTAAGAGACATTTTCTGATGTGAGTGCTGCGCCTTCAAAATGCTAGAATCCCAGCTGATTAACATTTTGAATAGAGATTGAAGATATTCTGTCCAGCACCAAAACAAAGCAGATAGTGTTATTAGTGTGGATGTAATTAGCAGCAACCTTCTAATGGGTTTGCTGGCTGAAAAGAGAGGCCTGTGCTTTATTGTAAGCTTTAATGACTTCTTAAGTTAAAAAAGGACTGTGCTCAATTTATGCCTCAAAAAAATCACTTGATCATAGAGGGAAGAGCAGTTAAAGTCACTCCATATTGAAGTGTTTTGTTTGTTGCCTGGCCATTTAAGCATCATTCTATTGTAATGACTTCAACATAGTGAAAGCCTCCATTATTGGCAACTTAATGGAGGTGGACTTTTTATCTGTCTCTTATAGAGATACATTTGACATTGCTGCTGTTTGTCTTGGTTTATTTTTTCACTTCGTTAAAAGCATGTTGTTTGTATTGAGGGTGTAGCAATGTTGACCTCAGTGTCACCTGCACAACGACTTACATTACAACATTCAATATAATATAATGTAGTTTTCTTCTTAGACATTTTAAATCTTCATTATGTTTTTTTTGGCAATGAACTAGAAGGAAGAAAGGTGACAAAATTGCAGGGATATATAATAAATGGAGGCTTCGATTAATACTTCACAATCAACCTGTCAAATTAAGTGATCCAATTTCACAAGCTGCTGCAGTCTTTTTCCTTCTGAGTGGAGCTTTTACCAAGCTCAGTTTTGAAATTGGGAATCTGCAAAACAAGCCAATCTTAAAGCCCAGTGAAGCAGTGTGTTTTCTCCTGTTTAAGTCGTGGCGATGAGTTCTTAAGCTGTCACCTGTTATAAATCTTAAGAGCCGTGTCATAAAACACCTAATGACTGAAGATGGTGTGACTTGCCTATAAATATCACCATAGTCAAATACAACTGTAATTTTGTTGCCTAACTGAAGAGAAGGAACTTTTTAGCTCTTAGTCTACTTCAGTCATATAGAGATGTTTAATCTGTGAGTCACCCCAAGCACACCGTATACACTGGAAGTAGCAGAGCAGGGATGTAGGCGAGATGACTTGACAAAATTGGCCTAAATTTTATCAGTATGTGCCTCAGGGCAAGTAACTCATGCAAAATCAGTGACAGTGAGCATTCAATAACATTAAAAGTACTATATACGATATCCAGAGCATAAATATAATGGCAAACAACTATTTGCTATGTAAAGACATAAAGGAGTAATGTCTACCTGAGCAGAGAATGAAGTCCCTCTCCCTCTGTGTGTGTTGTAATCCAAGCTTCTCTTTTTTTTTGACATCGCTTTGCTTTTAGTGTGTTAGTGTTAGTGAATGTGAGGATGCCCCACGGGCTAGCTCATAGCTGATAACACCATCCCGACTGATGGCACTGTCGCAGAAGATTAGCACTCACCCTCTGGTCAGTGTCACTGTCAGCTTTTTCAACAGTGTTGCCTTTGTTTCACTGTTAGCACCGTTAGCTACTAGCTGCCGGCTCAGCTTTTGCCATGTTGAGAGCCATGTGGAGGCATTTTTCTCCAATGGGGACACCATCTGCACTGTGCAAATGGTTATGTGTGAAATATACAGAAAGTGAATATGGTATGGTTATAGGTGGCCATGTTGAAGGAGAGACAGCTACACCTAAAAAACCCCCTCAATGTTCTGCTTTCAAAAATGCACATTGGTAATACATGAACTCTAGGGTCACACTTATTTTTTAAAGGACAACTTCATACATCTAAGAGCAATCATTATCGAGGAATATGGTCTTGGTCAGTAATGATAGAACAGATCCTGTGCTCTGAATATCATGAACACATGAATAGATTTCCATATTTTATTCTCAGCTCAAACAGCCAAGTGATGTACTACATCAGGAAAGGCATTGCAAGTGAGTAAAAAGCAGCGGCATCTATTTCCAGAGGCATTGCATCAGGTGATAGGCTTTCATGAAGTGTTTTCAAAAAAACATACAGTAGATACATTCCGGAGCGGAAAATTTCACCCATAGTTATTTTAGACAAGGTTGAATGTTATATTACCAATTAATTGAAATGCCAGCATTTCCTGATTGAAAATTGGTTCCTTTTGACTTGTGATTCTTTTTTCTAAATAACGTAAACCATGTGAATTTCTAGTTGGGCTGTCAATCAATTAAAATATTATTTTGCGATTTATCACATGATTGTCCATAGTTTAGTTTTAGATTAATCGCAAATTCATCACACATTTTTTATCTGGTCAAAATGTACCTTAAAGAGAGATTTGTCAAGTATTAAATAAATAATCTTATCAACATTGGAGTGGGAAAATATGGTTACTTTATGCAAATGTATGTACATATAAATGAATTATAAAATATGCTCAAATCATAACATGGGAAACTCAAGCCCAACAGACAACAACAGCTGTCAGTGTGCTGACTTGACTATGACTTGCCCCAAACTGCATGTGATTATCATAAAGTGGGCATGTCTGTAAAGGGGAGACTCCTGGGTACCCATAGAACCAATTTTCATTCACATATCTTGAGGTCAGAGGTCAAGGGACCCCTTTGAAAATGGCCATGCCTATTTTTCCCTCGCCAAAATTTAGCATAGGTTTGAAGTGTTATTTTTCCTCCTTTGCGACAAACCAATGGGTTCCTTAGGTTTTTTAGTTTTATATGGTACCAGTATCTTCACTATAATTTTAAAACTGTGCCCGCTACAACCTCTGAAAGAAATGAGTGGCGTTATAACAAATTTGTGTTAAAGAGTTATTATCACGTTAACTTTGACAGCCCTAGTTTCTGCAGATAATGTGATTCTTTTGTTGCCTCTAGTTTCTTTCTCCCCTTCTCAGTTATAAAATATTCTAGGATAAAAGGCCATAACAAAAGTTCAAACAAAAACAAAACACATACAAGAACAGTTTTCAAGTTTTTTGAGGTCGTATTACATGCTAATAACGTAACACGTTATTAATGTTTCATGAATTGTTGCAGGTGATGGATGATGAAACGGTTATGTCACACATGCAATGTTTTATTTACTGTATATTTGAGGTTGTGAAATATGAGGAACTCCTGATGCAATTACAAAGACTTTATTGGAGGATTTTTTCAAAGTTTTATTTTATGCCTGCTAGGTTAACACTTGTTCCTCTTATCTGCCTTTTTTGTTGATTTATCTGTCATCTTTTTATCTCCTTTTATGATACTTTGAGTCTTGGAAACTTTTTATAATGAAATTGACATGCTGCAGTGGGTAGAAATGCAGCAAATATGATTTAAAAAAAATAGTTATTTTTATAAAATGGTGACTATATCCTGACAGTAGTGCATGAGAAAGAAAGAAATCATGAGCCTATGTGTCCTCCAGTTTCCTCCGGTGCTCCTAACGGCATCTGCAAGATTTCACAGACCGGAGGAAAACAACCAATTAGAGCCGAGCTGGAGACTGACGTCTATGAGTTAGCTGTCAATCACTCGCAAACTCTGATCAAACAGTCAAGCTAGGCAGCAGTGATCAAATATGAATCAATATTCTGTTACTGTAATGCCTATTTCTTGCCTCAAATGTTTTCAGAAACATCTTGTAGTGTACTGTTTAGCTACGAAATGACAAAGTTTGTGACCTGGCAGCCATGTTGAGATCAGTTGAGGAAATACCAAGTGACGCCCACCAGCTGGAGCACAACCAATAAGAACGCGCTCTCTCTGAAATGACCTGTGATTGGTCAAAGTCAAAGTAGATTTTTTAAAGGCTGAAAACAGAGTCATGAGGAGGTGCAGAAGTATAGTTATCTTTAAGATCACTTGAATTACAATATGCTGAAAGGTTATTATGGAATTTTCGCCCAATGATGCCAAAAAATGTCAGCCTACTGAAGCTTTAATACAAAACCTTTCATCATTTGAATATCTGGTTTATTGGATACAATAAATAGCAGAATTAAATTAACTGGGCAGATTAAATAAAAAAATAATCTTTTCACACTTTCATTTTGTCAGTGACCGCATATTTAATACAGGTAGACAAAACTGTATTAGTTGGATGCAAACAGAAGTTCCCAATGGAGACAGACCTCTTACTCTCTGTTTACCTCATTAAAGTCTGACAAGGGAAAATATAATTGTATTAGTCTCTAATAACACTGTTTGACATCCAATTTAGTTCTTTGCTACTCTGAAGTTTTATCAGCCCCGCAGTCATTAGGACTCCCAGTGGAGGTTGGAAGCTGTAAAAAGGTGTGAAATCTCTGTTCTGTATGTTTTCGGATATTATTATGCCAAATTGCCAGATTTTTTAATTTCGAGCTATTTCCTGCTTCAGTCCCCAAAGCATACTACTTTATAGCGAGGATTTATTAATTGGTTTGTCACTGATGAAGGATTTTACTTGTCCGGCTCGACCCGTGTTGAACAGGCCAAAGAAGATGTGACACAGCTTATTATTTATGTGGCAGATTATGAATTGTGTGTCGTTACTTAACGGATGGAACTCCTCCAATAGCAGTTAATTTCCTCTCGCAAGAAACTGCATTGTTTAGTTTTCTATGGTGAGTAAGTCTGTGCCGCAGGTAAATCATACGACCTGAGTCGCCTTAGAATAAATGGTCAACCAACAGACATGCATTTCGAACCCTGCGGGCTCTACATTTATCTTACGCGGCATTGATGTATCTCCACGCGTCTGGGCAGCTTTGTTCTAGATAAGACCGGGCGCTACGAGATCAACCGCATCTCTCAACGCCCGCAGAGACTAACATAAAAAGATATTCCGTACTGAGCCCTGAACATAATAGATAATTGTACCCTGGAGAGCACGACCACAGCACAGAGCCATGGGCCTCCAGCTCACACCAGCACTGTACTCAATACGGTCCCTGTGAAGCAGCTCCATGGCCTGGAGATACCAGGTTGGTAGTGAAGGACAGTGGAATAGAGTATGTCAAATCATTAGTTTATATTTTTGGTGGACGACTGCAGTCCACGGCGGGGTTGTGCAGATTTCTCCTCTGGTGAAATGCAGGGAGATAACAGAGAGTCAGCAGATCCGTTTGGTCCACAGGGGACACAAATTATCTCTACACTATGCTATGGAACTACTCTGAATGGGGCTGATATAGACATTGCTATAGTACATTTATCTGAGAAATTGGATGCATAGCGCATACATGGCATGAATTATTTCCCTCTTTCCCTTCATTGTGGCCCCTTAACAGTCCCCCTCTTCTCCCCGATTCTTCTTCTCTCCACTTCCCAGTCGCAAATTCCATCCATCCTCCTCTCATCCCCGCATCCCTCCATCCTTCTCCCCTACCTCCACAGTCAGCTTTGCATGAGAAGACAGGCTAATGTGGGCTATTTTACCCAATAGAGGCTATATGTCGACGACTTGGCGAAATTGATTTTCCACACCAATAGCTTTCCTCTTCTTATGTAACCTACCATTTCCATATGGCAGCCATTCATTTTTCATGCCCGCCTCCTTCTCTCCGTGAGATAAGGAGTGGGAAGAAGGGGAGAGAGGTGAGATTGCGATGGCTACGGTTTTGAAATGTAGAA
>CAKALG010015736.1:0-19925 GCA_916700815.1 Helicolenus hilgendorfi | reverse complement strand
TTATTGTTAATTGTCTTACTCATCAAACAGTGAACATCAACATTTTTCAGGTTTCAAAGGTACAGCTTGTGCCACAGGATCCCATTATTTAAGATGACGTCTGAGCGCACAAGTTGAAACTGTTTAAAGATGTAGGGAAATAACAGTGGGTAGCTTAAACTTTGATTAAAATAATCAAGATATTCCTGTATCGTCTTTTTTCTCTTTCAACTTTAAATTAAAGCTGCTCAGAGGTAGAGCCGGTCGACCACCAATCGGAAGGTCAACGGTTCGATCCCCGGCTCCTCCAGTCCACATTTCGAAGTGTTGTTGAGCAAGATACTTTGCTCCTGAAGGCTGTGCCATCTGTGTGTGAGTGAGTATTTAGATTAGATCCTGATGGGCAGGTTGGCAACTTGCATGGCAGCTTTTGCATCAGTGTATGAATGTGTGTATCAATGGGTGAATACTGACATGTAGTGTAAAGCGCTTTGAGCGGTTGAAGGACTAGAAAGGCGCTGTATAAATGCAAGTCCATTTACCATAGCTGATTATGAGCAATATTATTTCAGACTATAACTCAACCTCATTTTATGAATAATGGTGACCAGGTAGAAATAGGTTGAGAGTTGTCTTTTGCCATAATTGATAGTTACTGTGTGGTCACTATGTTACAATTTTTAATGAGGAACTGCCAAAATACATAGAGTAGGACACAAACATAATTCACATTTTCACTTTCTGATTAATTTGGGAAAATCCCTTGCTGACAGGCATTCCTGTATCCATTGTTACCAAATGATTTGCATAAATATATACACTCAGTGGCCAGTTTATTACTGTATAATACACCTATCAAAGCTAATAGTCTATTACAACAGTCCTGCAATAAATTGTACCCTCACAAAGGTGATAATGTTCAGTTAAAAAAAACGTTTAGAGAGGTGTTGATTCAACTGTATGATCATTTTGAAGGATGCATTTGTGGTGCTGTTGAACTATAATATGGATTCATTTGCAATTTAGCTTTTAGATTCACACTAAAATCATAGTCTGCTATCAGGAAATCCTGTGGTTGGTCCATTTTGATCATGTTGATGATCTTGCTCGGGCTGTTTAGTCCACACCTGAGTTTGACAGCTTTCACACCAACCTAAACAAACCAAACTAAATTGGCAAAACACACTAGGGATATAACTAATGATTATTTTCGTAATCTATTAATCTGACGAATATAAGGTGCCAATCACAAAGATATTCAGTTTCCTATCCTATATGACAAAGACGTGCAGAAAATCATCACATTTGAGAAGCTGGAATCATAAAATAACTGAAGCAAGTAATCAATTAAGTTAGCATAATAGTTAGCCATTTATTTTCTGTTGATCAACGAATCGATTTATCGACTAATTGTTTCAGCTCTAAAATACACCAGTTTGTTTAAACTTAATCAAACAGATTAGGTGTGAAATCATCCTGAGAACACCAGCAAATATTCACACTAGAGAAGCTGCTTTAAAAATGTTTAAAAAATAACTTCAAGGATTAATCGATTATCAAAATCTATTCGATTCTAATCGATTGATTGTTTCAGCTCTGCTTTGAATGATTCTTATAATAGTGAACGTAAAGCACCCAGGAACCTTTTCAAAGGCCTCTCCATCTTAAAGGGTCACTGCTCTACATCGCACCTCGCTTGGCTCAACGGCATAATGAAACTTTCCCCTGCAGCTCCATCACCTCATTTATTTAGAAGGCCTCACATCCAGTTTGTAACCTTTTCTCTCACTCTGTCTCCCATCATCTGTTGCTTATCTCCTTTCACACTTCCATCTCAAATGTCTCACAATCATCTCTGTGTTCGAAGTTATCTGGCTGTGAAGGAGAGTCTGCGATTTCCTACAGTCTGAAGGTCAGATATTTGATGGTTTGACGGAGAATGGTTTATGAAGGATGCACAGTGTGTGACCGCGCAGTCTAACATTGCACACAGACACATATTCACCTTTAATTTGAAGCAGTTCAACTGAATGCTCTAGTTTAGTCTCTTCACTGAGCACAATGAGGTGATCTTAGACACTCGACATGGTTCGTGTCTGCGGAAATGTCTTTTTAAAGGCACAATGAACATTTTGGAGAAAATGTCACAATCTTTTCCCATTTTATCATTGTGCCTCTGGTTGATACAGATCTAGTTATCTTTTTTAGGTAGAAGTCTGTCCATTTTTTCCAGCGCTTACAAAAAAGGGACAGACTCCTCTGTTCTCTAGACCATCTGCTATATTGATAGGAAGTGGTAAGGCTAAAATATTGCACAATTCCCCCAACCCTAGGAAGTAGTATCTCACAACATAACACCAGTTTTTATTGTACTGTTTAATTGGTTGAGAGTTTTTTACCGGTTTTATCAAAACTGTTTCATTTTACTTGAAACTTTGTTCTCACTTAATGATCAACACCTCACTCTCATGGTTTCTTCATGGTTTGCCTTTCTTTGTATCACTCTCTCATTCTGTTTTATTAAAAAAAAAAGGATACGTAACGTGTATTGATGTGCTGCTACATGTTGCTGAGGATGATTTAGGTGTGAAGAGGCAGAACTGCACCTACATAATGAAGGTTTGCAGCATCATAACAACCCGGCCGGCAACTGAGATCCAAGGCCTCTCTTTAATCTTATCTCAGCTGTTGATCCCCAGCTGTCAGTCTGCTGTGTGTTAGCTCAACTCTCAGACACTTTTCATAGAGACTTAGACGTGGTGTGCAACGCTGTAAGTGTATCATTCTTGCATTTATTTTCTGTTTGAAAGCAGGTTACTTGAACTCCACTTTAAAAACTGTCATTCCTAGCAATGTTGCCTCACTTTCTAGTAAGGAACACTTTTTTTCAGCACATTAGCTAAATCCTCTAACAAACATGCCCAGCTGGCACTTCTGAAATAGTGCTTCCTCTAAGCACAAAATTGTGGTAGCAGCATCCATTGGGTAACTAACTGAGGAAATTCACATGACAGATTAATTTAATGAACCTCCCTGTGGGGCTTCTTGTCTGTCAGCTATCTCCCTACACACAGCTCTGCATATCTGATGGATAGCCCCTCGGTTAGAACAGTTATTTTTGTAAAAGTGGGTGTTCCATATATGTTAATTTATATTAGGTTTAACACAGCAGAGAGGTCAAATATATAGGTCACTGGTTGTCTCGTCTCCTAGTCTCCCCTACAAGTCCACTGGTTTGTTTGTGCGCAGACTCGACTGCACAAGAAGCCCCTTCAATTACAACCCTCAAGGTACAAATTAGTGGTTATTACACTCGATGGAAAGGCTTCTCCTTTTCCACTCCTTCATCCAGATGCATGTACGCTATAATTCAAGCCTAATGTGGTAATTTCTCGTCTCGTGTTTTATTGTGAGTTTCATCATAGTACCCAGCTGGTGATGACACAATCGTCCCTTTGGTGTGATGTGCTCCAGTCTGCTGCTACAGCCGAAGGAGGGAGGACGGGGACGTGTATCTCATCTCCGTCTCATTGCCCATGGTCATCGGCTCCTGTGAAAGAGGGGACTTTAATCACAGAGGGGCCCTTTGTGTGTGACGGCCAGGCAGGCAATG
Organism: Helicolenus hilgendorfi; assembly: GCA_916700815.1. NCBI lineage: Eukaryota > Metazoa > Chordata > Actinopteri > Perciformes > Sebastidae > Helicolenus > Helicolenus hilgendorfi. Next base: position 16,333 of record CAKALG010015736.1, on the reverse strand, counting down.
ACATTTAACAGAGGCAGCCAGTTAGAACTGATGGCATGCTCACATACCGACCGAAGCTTGATGCTTTCCATCAGCGACAGGGAGGATTCACTGTTTTTACACGTGTTGCCCACGGGAGGAAAAAAGATACAATGGGCGCATCAAAATAGCTGCTTTGTGTGTATTTTTTTTTAGAAACATGGCACAAAAAAGTGTTTTTCCTTTACTTTAAAAATGAACCCATGGGATAAGATTAGAGATCCTGCCATCTGGAGTCTGTTGAGTTTGGTATTCCTGTATTTGACAGAAATAGTTTCCATGTTTAGTCTGTTAAGATACTTTCGAGGGAAGAATTTATAAGCAGTATCTGTGTTTATCTGGGATAGAGCGCACATCATTCAAGATCCTCTCAACCCTCTCCCTCAAGCTTGTACTCGTTCTTTTAGTCTTTACAATCGCACCAACCTTTCTTTCTCCTCCCTGCCTCCTGTTTTCTTACTCCATCCTTTGGCCTACTCAGCTATTAACACAGAGCAGAGGGAGCGGTAGGCCTGGGTTCCTCTGGTTATATTTAGCTATGAACAGATGCAGCGCACTGGAGCGGAACATACCGCCTCTGCTCGCCTCGATGTGTGTGTGTGTGTGTGTGTGTGTGTGTGTGTGTGTGTGTGTGTGTGTGTGTGTGTGTGTGTGTGTGTGTGTGTGTGTGTGTGTGTGTGTGTGTGTGTGTGTGTGTGTGTGTGTGTGTGTGTGTGTGTGTGTGTGTGTGTGTGTGTCTGTGACTCTTCCTTCATACCAGTTCTCCCATCATGCACTGCTGACTCTGACTCAGCAGCACAGCACTGGAGAACTGGGTCAGAACTGGCCCGCCTGCCTCCTCACATAGACCATCCATATGTTTCTGCATGCCAACAGTCAAAACCAGAGGGTCCAGTGTTTGAAGGGAACAAGGAAGCACTCTTTATAACTGACTCTTTATAATATGTCCAGGTCCTGGATGACCTTTTAAAGCAGCCTGTATTTTTCAGATATATCACCAGGAAATGATAGATAGTGCTCTTAAAATAGGAGAACCCACACCCAAATAAAGTATATTTTATTATAACATCCCCCAAAACAGAGGCGACTGGCCACAGTATATCCTCAGCACCATTTCTGTAGTGTCTTTAAGCTTTTCCTGTGGTCCTCGTCTTTTGAACATTTCTCTTGTTGCGTCTTGTATTATGATATTATAACGGTGGGATAAAAAACGTTTACCGTTGCCTTTTTTCCATATTAGATAACGAAAAGTCGGCACACATATCACAAAAATATCATATAGCCATCACAAACTAATGTAAGTCACAGTAATTTACTTTTGGAACAATATCTTATTTTTTTTAACCCAATGTGTTGACTGTCTGAATATGCACCGCTGGAGGCAAACCAACCCCGTTATGTATGCAATGGCATCACTCAGATGGCTAGGTAGAAATAACGAAAATAAATTTGTCATATCTGTAGTTTTAACAACTTTTTAAAATCTGATTTTTTGCAAGGTGGTTTTTTAAATATATTTGGGCATGTACAAGTGGCAAAACATGCACGTTTCATGTCCTCTGTAACTGATAGCATTTGTTGCCTGGAAACCAGATAAAAAGATGTGGTACACTATGATCAGCAGTCATGTAAGAAGATGCAATTTGACATTAAGTTTTCTGATTCAAATTAATTGGTGTTGTTAATTAGGAATTTAGTCAAAAAAGTTTATAAAAAATACAGATGAGAAACATTTTTGCTGAATATGATGGTCTGATTCAGGGCTCCTGTCTGGTTTCTCACAGCTCTGCTTTGGACTGGGAATAACATGAAAGCAGCTGTGGGTGTGGCTGGTTGTGGAGGTAATTATAGAAGGAGAAGGCAGAGGACCGGTCCAGAGCTTAACGGCGGACCTCTCTGTGATTGTTGTTTTTTCCTCTCCACCCCTGCCACGCTGATTGCAGGGCTCATGGAAGGCCGCAATAAGACGGCGGCGGCTCTAAGTGGCCAAAAGAAGCTAAAACGCTGCTTCTATATCTGTGTGAGCGAAGAAGAGGGAGAGAGTGTGTATGTGTTTAATTGACATGAGAACAAAACAAATGTGTGTCCCATGTTTAATATCATTATTGTCATGGCTTCTCTATCAGCTGTCATGGACTCTCAGCCAGGATAATGGCTGTGTAATAGCTGGAGATTGCAGCTACTTTATCACACCAAGAGAGCCAAGTGAAACCCATCACTGAGAGCAGGAGTATTTGATTAGTTTTGTCTGTTGCATCTCTCCCAATGTTCACCTCTCTCAAGACGGCCCCTCCTTATATTGCTGGATAATGTAGAGTTAAATGCTCTCATCTGTAACTGGAGAGTCCAGTGTTGACTGACGGGATGTCCTGAGACCCACAGGAAGCCGCTGAAACAATGGAATTTACTGTTTAAGAACCAGCATTTCCAGTTCCTACTCTGTGGCCATTATTTGGAATCGGCCAGAGGAAATACAATATTATTTGTCCTCAGGAGGAAATGCCTTCTCTTTGTGCTCAGTTTGAGCTCTGGGTTATCAGTTTGAGATGGCTAGGGATGATGACAAAGAGGGCAATTTAAAGATTTAGAAGATGGCTTCATAGAAATAAAACCGTAATGGACAATCGGTGTGTGATATTGTATTTAGTTTGTTACTCTTCTTGTGCCACAGCACCACACCAGACAGAAGGACTTAGACAGAGTGGAGCCGTCTTAATCAAAATGTGATAACAGACAAGCTTGGGAAAACCCAAACCGACCACTGCTTCTGAGATCTCTCTAGTTCTGTGCAAAAATTGCTCTTTGTAATATTGAGCACATCTGGATGTATTGTCTTCTAAGTTATAGTTTGACATTTTGGGAAATACATTTATTCACCTTTTTGCCAAGAATTACAAAAGAAGATTGATACATTCTGTCTGAACTAGGGATGTGACCGTTTAACCGTTGATTTTAACCGATTAATGCTATTGGTTAAACGGTTAAAGGAAATATTAAAAAATAGCTAAAAAGCTGAGCAAAACTCAGAGGAACGGCTTGTCAGTTAAAGGAAAAAAGCTGATCAACCTCAACAACCCACGTTAAGTGAGTCTGAGCCGGAGTTGCAGATAAAGGAAGCTGGCTTTGGTCTTGAGCTGAGGAGTTGTAGCATTTATTCACCTACACATAAACCGTACACACACTGCTACGTTCACAGTTATAACGCCACCGACAACCCCACTTTACCGGGACAAAGACTTACCTTACTGTCCCTGTAAGTCTCTCTATTGGAGACTTACCGGGACAATACATGCAGCACCATGGCTGCTACAGTAACTCTCCCGGACGGGTGAACTGGAGACTTAGTTGTCTGTTGTGCTCATACACTGCAGCTGGTGATAAATGATGGTACAACTGGGCGGCTTGTTAGGCACTAAAAATAGTACCGCTGCATGCGACGCACTTATCTTTTCACTTAATGGTTAATAATTGGTTAACGAGGGTCGGTCATTGGTTAGAAAAAAAGTTCTAAATTAGCATCCCTAGTCTGAACAATATATATGTATCTGGTGCCAGGAGCCAGTTAGCTTAGCTCAGCATAACAAGTGGAAACTAGGGGAACAGCTAGCCTGGCTCTGTCTGAAGGTAACAAAATCCGCCTAACGGCACCTCTAAAGCTCACTAAATAACAGGTTATATCTTTCTTTAATCGCTGCTAAAATTGAAGAAATAATCCAGCACATACTGCAAAACCTGTAAAACCACAAATTGTGTTTTTTACAACTAAACTCTAGTTTTTGTTCTGATTAAACAAATGATATACTGTACATATAATGTATTAATTAATGTGCTTTAGAGGTGCTGGTAGGTGGATTTTTTAACCTTTGGACAGAGCCAGGCTAGCTGTTTCCCCCTGTTTTCAGTCTTTATGCTAAGCTAAGATAGCTAGCTTCTGGTTTCATATTGTGCAGACAGATATGAGAGTGGAGTTTTCATCTAACTCTCGGCAAGAATGTAAACAAGCCTATTTCCTAAAATGTTGAAGTATTCCTTTACAGCATGTCATACCAGTTACATGGAGTCTGTAGAGCTAGCATTGCACCTGTCTGTTCATAACCAAACACCTAGACAGGGTCACCTTAGCCTAACACCCTCTGGTGGGGATCGAGCTTGGGAGGGCGTCTTGTCTTGCACCGTAATCCTCTCTGTCATCACTACAGGTGGTGTTTAATTAGGTAGGACAGTGTGTGTGTGTGTGTGTGTGTGTGTGTGTGTGTGTGTGTGTGTGTGTGTGTGTGTGTGTGTGTGTGTGTGTGTGTGTGTGTGTGTGTGTGTGTGTGTGTGTGTTCCAATTACTGCAGGATTGTCTGCTCTCCTCTACCCATAGTAAGGGCAACCTGCCTGTCATTTAACACCTAATCTGTGCCAGTGGCGACTTCCAGGGGAGAGAGAAACACACAAAGACGAGCCTGACACGTCGACCAATGCTGCACTGACTAGACACATAGATTATAAACGTACAGTACATGCATCTTAGTGGTTTTCCTCTCCTCTCTTGCACCACCAGAAGTTGCGTGGAGTTACAAAGTTGATTTCTCCTTGGTGATGTTTCTGTTTGTTTTGAATCTGTTTTAGCGGTAAAACAAGAGTTAGTTTGAGAATGTTTTGATTCTCAGTGTTACCATGCTCAACTTATTTGGTAATATGTATTTTGGTTGCAGTAATTAGTCACTTACCAATTGTAGTGTATTAACTGTACAGCATTCTCCCAGAGAGCAGCTATAATTTAGGGATTTTTGTGCTGTGGGCATAATAAACCTACATAGCCATAGTTGAGTTCCAAATTGCATACTTTTTCCTTTTACTTCAGCACATTTTACAGCTGCCTTTACGAAGTACATACTGTTGCATGCACACAATTGGGACAAACTACATCGTCATAACATTGCGCCTTGAACTTTGATCCTCTTGCTCATATCCGTCGCACTCCGTAGCGCAAAATTTGAAGTAAAAAGCAAAAGTATGCGTAACGCAACCTATATTAATTAACGTTTTACACACGAGTCGCAAAAGTATGTAACGTTAGTAGCCTATTTATACTTGAATGCGCTGTTTGTCATTCTGTCTATTTGCTGTCAGTAGTGGCCGTCATCTGTCTGTGCTCTTTCTCTCTTTTTTACTTATATTTATTATAGATACGTCATGAGTGACGTATTTTTCGCTGCACAGGATTGTGGGTCAGAATAGCCAGAAAAGCATGCTGGCTTGCATACTGCAAAATACGACCGGATGTAGGTATTATTAGCATACTGCATTTGACATACTATGTATTGGGACGTACTACATCTTTTTCTTTCATACCAATTAGTATGGTAGTATGGGTATTGGAACGCAAAGTAATGTGTGGTCTGTTTCTTAAAAGAAAGCAATTGTTTTGATATTTTACTAAACCCTTTAGACTTATTTGTTACAGTTTAGTTGCAGATTGCATTACAAACACCTGGGTGGCAGTGGTGGAAGACGTACTCATATATTTTACCTACTGTAAGTAAAAGTATTAGCAATGGCACTAGAAATACAAGTAAAAGACTTACATTCAATATTTTACATAAGTCAAAGTGCAACTCCTATTACTTAAATGATGCATAAGCAATCTGGTGGATTTGGAGCTAATTTTACCTACTTTATATACTGTTGGATAGGGTGTAAGAAAATATTGAAAAAATCTAATATCGCGATATTATGTTTTGTGATACTGTATCGATTCTCACAAACACTATCGATTTTTAATGAATAGTTTACATGCAAAGATTAACTCAGTCAATACTTTATTTAATTTGCAAAGAGATGTGCCCTCTCAAAGTAGTGCTATGATGTTGGATGTTACAGGGACTGTGATAAATGCAAATGCAGATCCCACTGTTCTGATTGCATGAAAAAGTAAAACGTTTTTTACTCTGATTTTATGCATATGGTGGTGTGTTCTTTATACTATGACAGTTTTCCTAAAATTAGATTTAAAAATGGCAATACATCCCGTTGCTCTAAGTATCGCAATATATTGAATCGTAACCCCTGTATCATGATACATTCTTGCCATTACACAACCCTACTGTTGGATAGTTTAATCTGCAAGGATGCATCATATTTTACAAATTCATCAGATGTTTTTTGTAAAATCTTAATTTGAAAAGTAACTTCAGCTTTCAGAAAAAATGTAGTATAGTAAAAGTATAAGATTACGTGAAATGGAAATACTCAAGTACCTCAAAACCATTCTTAAGGACATTATTTAAATAAATCTTTTCAGTCACTTCTCAGTTACTAGTTGATATTACAGGCAATTTTGAATCATTAAAATAACTCCAAAAGGGATTAAGAATCACATCTTTGAAGTTGCATCAGTTTTTTTCTCCAACCTCACATAATTGAAATCCACCACTGGGGGGCAGCAGCCCATAATAACCACACATGGCTCATCTCGTTCGCTGGTTGGCTCTGGGTTGCTGTGGTAACGGTGTCTGTGTGAAGCAGACTTTCAGTGGTGAGGCCTCGGAGACACAGAGGGCAGTGTTGAGCAGGAGGACGGGAGATGAATCCCAATCAGCAGCTGAACAGAGCTTCACACACACACACACAATAAACACACTCACATGGACGTCTTCTCAAATTAATGTTCACTCTCTACAAGCTGCTGATTAGTTACGTTCAAATGATCAGAAACATCCAAACCCACAACTGCTGTTTTGAAATGATAACCACCTGGCATGTTTATTTCCACATGCATGATTGACAGGTAGTAGCAGTGACTTGTAGTGACGACAGCTGTTATGTGGTGCTGTAGGCTGCAGCTGCTTAGCAGTGTTCTGCTGATGTTTTAAGCAGTCACTATGTTTGTGTTCTTTTACTGTCTGGCCGGTATGTTTTAAAGCAGGGTTTTTGTTGAATCCAAATGCCACTTCTTTTTATACCATGTAGCATGAGATAAAAAACATCCAAACCCTTTAAAAAGAGCTGTCTAAGACAACGTCTCCAATTAAGATCAGATCTTTTAAATTAATTTTGTGTGTATCTGTTTTCATGTTCACCGAAATATTTACGAGATAATGTATGAGTCACTATCTCCTTAGATGTTTGCGAACAAGCTCATCCACCCTTTCCCCCCCACATCCCCCAAAAATGAGACAGGGATGCATAACTAGATTTAGGGTTATGTAATGCTGACTGGAGGCATGGAGGATGTGTATAATCCGCTCTTATTTGGGTTAAACCCATCTCTCTGTCTCACTCTCTGTCTATCTGTGAAACGACAGGGCCCCTCACATCCTCACTCATCTCTGCTCTGCCTCATCCGGGGTTGAAAAGCACCGATCTCTGCCACACACGTCTTTTACCAGCCGGCTCCACAAACATCTCAGCTCCCAGGAAACATCTCTCAACGCGCCAATGTCTCTGGTGTCTCAGATTTTCCCTGATGGAGTGATTTCATTGTTATGGAGAATCAAGAATATCCTCTCCAAGCTCTCAAATGATCCGTCTTATCATCTAGAGACAGACTGCTAGTTGTTTTCAGTATTTTCACTGACAGACAGAATAATTTCGCATTTTTCACGGCTACAGCTAACGTTTATGTCCTCATCTTCGTGAAAAATGCCTGTTACAGTTTCCCCAAGCACAAGATGACTTATTTAAATAGCTTGTTCTGGGTTTGGATGATATGGCTAAAATCTTCTATCACGATATAGGTCATTTCTTATTTCGATAACAATATATATATATATCACGATATAGCATGTTTTCTGGTAAACTGGTATTCAATAAATAGTCTATATATATTTTTCTATACTCCTGTGTGAATTAAACACTTGACAAATGAAAAGTATTGAGTATTTGCTCATTTTAAGAACTTTAGTGCAAAATGAACAGTTTATAAAGCAAAGAGAAATAGATATAGGCCTAGCCTGTATTGCGATAGAAACAATATAGAAAAATATATACAATAGAAATTTTTATATCGTTTTGAGGATATACTGTATATATCATCATATTGCCCAGCCCTAGCTTGTTCTGTCTAACCTATGGTACAAAACCAATAGACAATCCGTTTACTATCATAGAGAACTAAGAAGATCAGAAAATATTAACATTTTAGTTGCTGGAAATTGTGAATTTATGGCATTTTTGCTTGAAAAAAATATTTTATTTCTGTCGATCGGCTAATCAGTTGATTGTTTCAACTCAAATTTTTCACCATCCTAACATTGTGGCTCTGTGGAGGAAAACAGGGAGTAGTTGGAGTAGTTCTTGTTATAATATAAATGTCTTTGTAGATCTATTTACAATAAAGACATATTAGTATGAATACAGTGATATTGATTATATTGATTACTCATACGGGCAGTCTCTAATGTATTTCAATCACACCTGTACCTGTAATAAAAGATTTAATTCCTCAATATAAGACCATATTGTAAAAATATCAGCACAGACTATATTTAGGAGAAACAGACTGAGCTGTGGTTTAGCGGACACAGTGTATACAGTTACAATATGCTGTATGTTATTCTCCACAAGACAAAGATTGAATGGAGATTCGATACACATGCTCAATTGTTTTGTTCAAAATCTGTGTAACAGTGCAACACCGTGGTTGTGGAGCTGAGATAATATCTCCTGTTTTCTCACCACATCTGGTTGTTTTTGCTGGATTCTAAAGCTGTGTTTTTCTTTTTGTTCCATGCTGCTGGGAAACAACTCTAAATGGGTCAAGAAAAAAAAAACTTTTGTTTTATTCCAAAATCTCAAATACCATGTAATACAGCTGAACATAATGATAAATTGGAAATAACAAAAAAGTGGAGCACATTCTGAGGCTATTTTTCTGAGCTGAAATTCAAACTGTGACACCACTAAAATGTTTCATATCAAACCATGAGTCTGTGTCTGAGAGGAACTGACAGAAAATTTTGTCAAGCAGCTGGGTACCAGTATGGTTTTATTTTTCAATTTGAGCACCATAACATCTGGTTAGTTGTATAGCGAAACAGCATTTGTGGTTAAAAATCTGGACAGAAACGAAGTCAACAGTGTATCAACTGCACATACACACAGTGGTGTGATTGTAATCTCTGATCCACACAGCTTTAATCCTCATAAATATTGAATATTTGATGACTTTCTCATTGATGGAGCATGACACCTGGGCGGCCCGCCCTCTGCTAGCTGTACGCACCCACAGGAGGGGGGTTGTTCCTGACAGCGGTCCTTATCTCAGGGAAAGCATCTGAGCCAGCAAAACTGACACGACGACGATGAATGCAAAACACTAATGTATGTGTAATGTATTTTATTTTTGATGAGGAGCGGTTTATATAAATCAGATCACCACTGACAAAGAAGTGGAGCAGCAAAGGATGAATGCATGTACTGTATATGTTAAATGTGTGTGTGCTGTTGTATCTGTTTTTCCTTTTACAATCTGACTGCTGCTTGCCTAGCAGGGACCGTAATGATGGTCGTCAGCACTGGCTGGTTGCTAGGTAACAATTACCTGACTGTGCTTTGCTTGCACTGAATTACACAGTGGGCTGTGTGCATGTGTGTGTGTAGAGGAACGGAAAAATACAGCAAGGTAGACTACCAACCAGTGTCTCCACTTCTGGGTAGAAAATACCCCGTACCAGAACCAGAAACATGGCTATGATAATATTAGCTCAGGCATGTTTATGAATGTGATTTACACCTTAAATGTCGTTGTTATTATTGTCACCGTGATGGATTTCTGTGTGACAAATATATGAGGAGGTTTTTTAATTGTGGTCTCACGATTGTTCATCATCATCTTAGTTTTAGATGCCTCTGTGTTGTTGTGTCTTTTGGGACTCTGTGCTTCATGTTATCAGTGTAACATGCTTCAGTATTTATAGTAATGTCCATGGGGGGAGGAGGTGGATGTGAAGCTGACAGATGATGATGTCACCACAGGGCCACACCTCAGGGCAGATGACAGATACTCCTCTGCTTTAAGACCATTTTCACTTTCTCAGCTGCTACACCGATGCTTTGGATCTGTCTGTCCTTGTCCCCGACTCCGGTCTCTCAGCAGCAGCACTTCCTCTTAGGCTGCAAGCACTTCCTGCCTCCTTCTTGCCTGGTTTAGTGTGATTTTCACTCCCGGACCTCAACCTCAGCCCTAAATCTAATTTGGGAGGCAATCCGGCCCTGTATTGATCCAACCTCAAAGCAATAGTTCAACATTTTGGTGAAATATGCTTGTTTGCATTCTTGCCGAGAGATAGATGAGAACATTGATGCCACTATCATGTCTGTACAGTGAATATGAAGCTGAAGCCAGCAGCCAGTTAATTTAGCTTAGCTTAAAGACTGGAGACTTGGTTAGTAACCGTTAGTTGCGGACAACTGGTCCTGGCCAAGAAATAATCCAGCACATAACCACTTGTAAAGCGGCAAATTGATGTTTTTACACTTTGATTTTTGTATGGATCAAACAAACAAGACATGTCGTATGAATGAGTGTTCTTAAGAGGCGATGGTAAGTGGATTTTGTTACCTAAGGACCAAGCCCCCCAATTTTTGTAGTGGCCAAACGGTGGTACTACTACTACAATTTCTGTGTCCGTTACGTGATGCCATTGGGTCCAAAAAGACTTATTCCCATAGACTTACATTGGGAGATCAATGGATACGGAAGATCGCCGGAAGATACGGATACTTTATCACTCAGCAGTCGAGCCATTTTTGCCTCACTGAGCAACTCTGATAGGAATGAACGGGAGCCAGGCCCCGACGCGGTATCCAGTTCTCTTTATACATCTGCTTTGGGCAGAGCCTGGCTAGCTGTTTCCCCCATGTTTCCAATCTTTATACTAAGCTAAGCTAACTGGCTCTAGTGAATTATTTGAAGAGTGGTATCGACCTTCTCTAATTCTCGGCAAAAAAGCGAATATGTATTTCCCAAAATGTCAAACTATTCCTTTAAACAATTTACTGAAGTAAGCCTTTCATTGGTAGGTATCACTAGGAACAAAGGATTAAACTATATTAAAAATGTTGAATTTCAAGTTTCAAGAAGACAGTGAAGTATTCCTGCTGTTTTCTCTTCCAGCACTTACTGTACCTTTGGTTTGTATTAGTTGTTGTAGCAGTAGCAAAGCAATATCATACTAGCAGGTTTGTGTTTGGATGTCAGCTGGTAAAAATGTTGTTTACATTTCCAAAGAATGAGGTCTAATTTATTCATTTCTCCCTTGTCCTCCTCTTGATCTAACAACTCTGTTGAGGGAGCTGTGGGTGGAGGTTAAACAGTCTTCTGTAACATCCTATCACTGCGTACTTGCAGAGCCACACACACTTTTTAGTGATCCAATCAAATCTGAAAAATGTACAATTTTGTCCTGTCACATTTTCACATTCAACACATTACAGAAGCCAAAGGCGCCTTGACTGCCATTTCACTTTAACTTCAACCATATTATAATTCCTATTAGTTCCAAAGTAAACTCTACTTACCCGGTCAGCACACTGACCCTGCCATCAAAGCACTGAGCCAAGAGAAACTCCTCCACTGTGATCGGAGGCCGACAGGAGGCCATGGCACCTCCCCCAAGAACTGCTCGCCAGCTCTCCCAGACATGGATGATATATTTGGAGATCATTAAATGGTCCTAAATGAGACCCTGGCGTGAGAGCGAGCTCTGACCATCTGGCCCCATTGTGAGCACCGGGGCTCTGTTCAAACTCGGCCAGCAGCATCGGCACCTCTGATTGGATGGATGCTGAGTAAGCCTGCGAATTCCAGCCAATCAGAGATCCTTTTAATCAATTACCCAAACCCGCCTCAATCTCTGTGTTTCTCTGTAAATGCACCATCCTGACATATACTGTATGTCTTTCTCTGCTCTACTCAAACTGTCGATATGGTTTACCATCCAATGAAATAGATAAATGTTGGTATAAATAAAATACAGTAGGTTGACGCCTTAAGGATGGCAGTGTCACTCGGTCAGTCTGTTGACCAGGCCACCACTTTGGTCCAGATGGAAATATCGCAAAAACTATTTGATGGGTTACAGACATTCATCATTCCCAGACGATAAATGACTTTGTTAATCCCCTGACTTAACCTCTAGCACCACCAGTAGGTTGATGTTTATGGAATTTAGTAAAACATTTCAAAAATATTTGATGGATTACCATGAACTTTGGTAAAGACATTCATGGTGCCCAGATGATGAATCCTAATGACTTTGGTCATGCACTGACAGCGCCAACATGAGGTTCACATTTGTGGTTTGAGGCTAAAACAATTTTTTTTTTTTAGTATGTCTGAAACCTTAGTATGAAACCAATAGTATGCAAATTGTATACTATTTCTGATGAAATATTACAATTTGTAAACACTGGACACTATGGCGCCATAAATATCCCACAATGCAATGCGGTAGTGATGATAACGTTCATAACAGATGTTGACGGGCAGCTCTGTAACATCAGTAAAGGTTCAATTTAAGTGTAAATATAAGATTTCACTTTGCTACGTGTAATATATTTTTAGGATTAATTCAGACTTTGATTCTCACAAACCGTAGTTTTGGTCTCATGATTTTGGCACAGGTTACCATGGTTACGCGTCTCCAACCTGCAAGGAGGCTCTCAGGAAGTGATGGCATAAATTACTGCTCAGTGTGGCCGAAAAGATACATACTACTATTTATTCACACAAAAGTATGTTGAACGATAGTACACATATTGGGTATGTAGTGCATAGTGCGTGAATTCAGATGCAGCCTATACGTACTTAACAGAATGTTAGCATTGTCACTGAATGTATGTTAGCATGCTGATGTTAGATGATTAATCACATGGACTTTAAAGACATAAGTATATGTTCAAATCTGATTGCATTCTTCTTACTGGAAGACCTCTGTTTTTTTCCAAATCGGCTAAGGAAGATAAACAAGGTTGCCTTTTGCTCTTTTAATATCCAGGAGCATTTCATCAACCGAAATGTCACGGCCTTTCATGATCTTGCTTTTGGTCAAATGACAGCATGTAAACAGCGAAGAGACGTGCGGGCTTCCTGATGTGGAGGTTTGTTTACTTGAGCTGTTGTTGTCTGTCTGCTGTTTCCAGGTCACAAGCTCAACAAAGACCTGAAGCACTACCTGAGCCTGAGGTTTCAGAAGTCGTCCCCCGACCACGAGTTGCAGAAGACCATCCGAGCCAATCTGTATCGCCATGCTGTGCCTTGTGAGTAAAAAATATTATTAGTAGTGATGATAATGTGGTGGATGCATGCTTAAACAAGGACATCTGGTTGAAGAATTTAACCAGTCTTTAGCATCATTTCTTCATCTTTACCCCAATGACCCACTTTCTTTTGGCTTCTTTCTCGTTTGTTTCATCTCCTCTTAATCTCATTCTCCCCTTTCACTCATCCATAAATTATTCCGTCACACTTTATTTCCCTTTCATCATTTAAAATCCTCACCAACTCTAAACAAACATACATTTTCCAAACACCATCACTGTAGTTTTTGTTACCTGTTACTGTCCATTAAAGCCACTCTCGTGTCTTGACCGTGCCAGAGCACCATTTCTGCAGCTGTCTCACATAACCGTGAAATATACAAAAAGTGTGGCTCGAGCCAAACACCCAGCGCCGTGCCAGCCTCCACAGCTGGGCTCGGTTACGTCACAAACAGTTGGATCAGCGGTTGAGTGACACAGTCAAGCTCTACTCGGTTTGTTTTCCTACTGTACTCGTGTTTGTGTTGAAAAACAACAACTTTTGCTTTAGTTGTGACGACCACAAAGCTTGGGGCTTGTTTCAGTACACAGTAGATCTGATGGGGATGTGATTAGAGAGAGTGTGTGTATGTGTGTGTGCGTGTGTGCGCTTGTGTGTGTTTCCCCCCTGAGGAATTGTTTTGATTATCACACATATGCATAGACATGATTTAATCAAGAAAGGGATCATGATTCCACTTCCTCCTGTTTCTATTGACTGCGGCTTGGCTCTGTGTGTTAATTTGCATTGCTGTGCTCCCTACTAAAATGTGGCTTGTGGACTAGATTAATGTATTTTTTCCCCTCTTTGTGTCTCTTGGTCTTTGCTTATTCACTCTCTGCCTCTCTGGCCTATCTCTGGCTGTCTGTCCTTCTCTTGCGCTCAGCCATGTGACCGGTAAATCCGCCTCTCTGAGCCTCCCCCGGTGCCCTGCCTGGGATTATGATGTTCTGATATATTGAAAATAGATTCCTGCCTGATTATGTGATGAACATGTTGGGCTCTCGCAAACATCACAAGACGACGGAAAGACCTCTGCGCATAGAGCACTGACAGCGTTGACATCAAAATTGAACATAGACTAAATAGAAATGCGAAATATTTTGTAAAGCAGTCATCAGATTAAAGGGATTACGTTTTTTTCCCTTAATTTCACTAATAGTTGCTTTTTTTCCTGTGAAATGCTAGATACATTTACCTCCTAATGCCTCTAAAACGTTACGTGCTGGATACTTTCACCTCTTCAGGCCTCTAAAATCCTTCAAATGTTGGGAACCACATAAGGAATGTTGAGTTTGACATTACTGTCAGGAGATTCAGTCACACTATACTGTTGTTGATACTTCTGTACTTTTTGAATCTGAAATTTTGAATGTAGAACTTTTACTTGTATTGGAGTATCGTGCTGCTTTTCCTACTACTTAAAGGGGACATCATGAAACACTCACTTTTTCAGTGCTTGTGCACATACTTTTGTGTATCTGGAGTGGCTACCAATCCACAAACTGTTAAATAACACAACCAAGTCAGTTTATTGTGGGCTGTCTGGATCAGAAAACATGTGATTCAGCAAGCCATTCAGATGGCTTAAGTCACATGCAGGATCATGAAAATATACTGCCCATGGCTTGAGAACTACCTTTACAAAGGTGCACCATATATTTTTTAACTTTTTTCTTGCTTTTTCAGGACGGGGGAAAGAGAACAGGCACTAAAACGGAGCACTTCAGGCTACATCCACACTAATACATTTTCGTTTTAAAACGCCGTTTTAAGTGTTAATTGGTGAAAATAAAAGGGTCCAGTGTTTTTAGAATGAGCACCATTGACTGGACACAGAATAGACTGTGTAGTTGTAGTGATAAATCATCAAAGGATGAGGCTGGCATTGTTCTATATATTTCTTATTGTCAACAAATCCCATGAAAAGACCAAAACCAACAGTGTCCATCTGTGGCCCATTTGTTCCTATTCAACACATAAATCTAAACGGGTCACAAAAGTATAGTTACTCAGAAAATGTGACTCAAACAGGAGTGTTTGTTGGGGACTATTTTCAGACATGACTTTGGTGCTTTAGTGAATATTTACAGCAGCAGGATGGCGTATGTGGGATTGACTTAAAATAAACTACAGTGCCCACGTTCATGTTGATAAAGGAACATGTCATCCAGTGGAACAGTGTGGCCCACTGATTTGTTCTTTTTTAAACTGACTACACTGATCAATTCTTTGTTGGTCTTTTCATGGAATTTGTTGACTATAAGAAAAATATGTAATATCACCTTCCTTTGTGAGGCTCACTTTTAAGCAATAAAGCAAAATGTGTGTGTGCTTTGATTTGTCTTTTATCTTTTCTGACTTCAAAAAGGCAAAAATGGGCCACAACACAATGCTGGTCAGTCTAACACTAACTGAAATGTTAATACTGTTTACACCTCCTCTCTCTCTCTCCTTCTTTCTTCCTGTCCCTCCCTCTCTCCCTTTCTTGGTGACCTACTATCGCAACCACCTCCTGTTTATTGTCTCTCTCACACACACACACACACATGCAAATGTTTTCTTGGCATGACAAGGCAGAATGACAAAAGCAGTCAAATAAAAGCCACACTTCTCAGCCCTCTGTTTCCTTTGTCTGTGTGTCTCTCATGTCTCCTCCTCCCCCTCTCCTGAGCACATGTGTTGCTCCCTCTTGCTTGACTCAAACAGGTGCCTTTCCCTCCACCACTGGTCGAGGTGTTTTTTTTTCTCTCTTTTGAGTCATGTGTGTGAATGTGTGTTTATAAGAACACCCCCCCCACCCCCTCTCTCTGTCAACCCATCCTCCTCCCCTCTCCTTCATAACCCCGCTGCTACAGATGGCCATTGTTATCATGTGCGGCAAATGTCACAATTGATAGAGAAGTCGCTCTCTCGTGGGATTCATTTCCCTCTCACATCTACAGCTGCTGCTTGGGGATGAGGGTTATCTCGGCGTTATCCCAGCGTTTGAGCCACAGAGCGAACCAATCCTCCCCTCGCTCCCAC